>CM055733.1:25382723-25390223 GCA_029465975.1 Dallia pectoralis
GGTGTAGAGGAAATAGTGTGGTGAGAGGAGGTGTGGTCAGGAAGGAAAAGAGAGGAGGTGTGGTCAGGAAGGGGAGGTGTAGAGGAAAGAGTGTGGTGAGAGGAGGTGTGGTCAGGGGAGGAGAGAGGTGTGGTCAGGAAGGAAAAGAGAGGAGGTGTGGTCAGGAAGGGGAGGTGTAGAGGAAAGAGTGTGGTGAGAGGAGGTGTGGTCAGGAAGGGGAGGTGTAGAGGAAAGAGTGTGGTGAGAGGTGTGGTCAGAAAGGAAAAGAGAGCAGCAGACAGATGAGGTAAAGAGAGGAGCAGACGGATGAAGGAATGAGTAAACACAGAATTAGACTAATAATCTGGATATCGTTTAGGCATTATAGGGTTAAATAAAATAAATGACCACACCTAATATAAATGCTAAAACCTGCATGTGAGGTGGGAGGTGTTTGTGTGTTTGAGGTGTGTGTGGTGATGTGTGTGTGTGTGTGTGTGTTCACCTCTTGCAGGCAGCAGGGGAAGAAACAGGACATGCACTTCAGAGGCCGTGTAACAGTGATTACTTCCTGTCCGAAGTTATCTAGGACTCTTATTGTGAAAGAGCGGACCGGGCCACAGCATTGCCTGCTCAGACAGTCGTTCTCCTCCACAGCATAGAAGACGTTCTGGCCCATGGCGTTACGGACCTCATACTTGTTGTTGCTCTCGAAGCCAGCCAGAGCTGGTGAACATGTGACAAACACGTGACAAACACGTGACAAACACGTGACAGACACGTGACAAACACGTGACAAACACGTGACAAACACGGACAAACACGTGACAAACACGTGACAAACAGACACATTAGTAAACACCCACACACACCATACATCACACACTTATCACCACACACACCATACATCACACATATGGTACGTGCAAAATGCAGAAACACACATTATTCACACTGACACTTTAAACATACCTTCAATAAACTCAACTTTCTGTTTGATGAGCAGCTGATCAACCTGAGACATGAGAAGACAATGATTCAAAAAGTGTCAGACTAAAAATAACCCATATTGCCCCACCAGAATCCATAAATGTGTTTAGTTAACTGACCTGCGTCAGGTATTCCAGTCCTGGAGGACATCCAGGCAGGCCAGGGTTTGGGATCTGGTACATATTCATCTTAATAAAACCAAGTATTGCTGGTAATCAACTGTAAATAAACAGACGTTGTTTCTGCAGCTACACGAATGACATAATTATAATGTAGCACTTAAATGTGTTTGTCTGTGTAATAAGTATAATGTACAAGTATAATGTACAAGTATAATGTACGAGTATAATGTACGAGTATAATGTACGAGTATAACGTACGGGTATAAGGTACAAGTATAATGTACAAGTATAATGTACAAGTATAATGTACAAGAGTATAATGTACAAGTATTGTGTACGAGTATAATGTACAAGTATTATGTACGAGTATAATGTACATGTATAATGTACAGGTATAATGTACAAGTATAATGTACAAGTATAATGTACAGGTTTTATGTACGAGTATAATGTACGAGTATAATGTACAAGTATAACGTACGAGTATAACGTACAGGTATAATGTACAAGTATAATGTACACACGTATAATGTACACGAGTATAATGTACAAGTATAACGTACGAGTATAACGTACAGGTATAATGTACAAGTATAATGTACACACGTATAATGTACACGAGTATAATGTACAAGTATAATGTACGAGTATAATGTACAGGTATAATTTACAAGTATAATTTACAAGTATAATGAACAAGTATAATGTACAAGTATAATGTACACAAGTATAATGTACAAGTATAATATACAAGTAAAATGTACAAGTATAATGTACAAATATAATCTAAAAGTATAATGTACAGGTATAATGTACAAGTATAATGTACAGGTTTTATGTACAAGTATAATGTACAAGTATAATGTACGAGTATAATGTACAGGTATAAGGTACAAGTATAATGTACAAGTATAATGTACCAGTATAATGTACCAGTATATTGTGCTCGTATTAATACCCAGGGACCTACTCTAAATATCCTGCTCTGAGACACAACGTGTAATATATTGCGTTATAATATAGTGTTAATAATAATAAGCCTTATTGCAGAATATTATAAACCTAAACACTTATATTTTACATCAGTCATTATAGATATATAAATGCATCACAGGTCGCTAAGCAATAATAATAGTAATCCTATTATCTATCCGACACCATAAACCCATACGGTCTCAATGTGATTTAATGATATTCACATAAAGCGCGTATATAGCTGAAAGATATCATGGGTCACAATTATTAGGATAACTATTATTTAAATATATGTAATAATAGTAGTAATTCGGTAAACACGACCAGTCTACATGCCGGAGGCTTTGATCATTCCTCACAACCTAACAAATACAACCGAATAATGCAATGAGGATAAATATTAAATATAGGTAAATAACGACTGTTAAATAACGTGTAACGTGTAATGTACAGACTCACCGATATGTATGCATTTATCCCCAATATAAACACCCTCAGCAAAATATAACAGTCAACTCAGAGACCTCGATCAAATCTATAATCCCAATCTATAATCCCATTGGACGACAAAGATGTGTGTCCCACCACATCAGCCAATTAGAGGAAAGGGCTGTGAAAACCAGGAAGTGTTTGTGTCGCGCGTTCTTGGCATTACTGCGCATGCTCGTCTTCAATGACCCCATATCTCAACTGGTTTTGTGGTTGAGCCATTATGGGACTAATGTCTTATTTATGATCTTAACATATTAATATTGTTATTAGTGGTGGCGTTTAACTTAATCACATGACATGTATTTGATGTTCCAAATATGTCATATTTATTTTAATTTACCTAGAATACCAATTACAGAAGAATTCTGACATGTATTTGATGTTCACATCCAAATATGTCATATTTATTTTATGTTACCTAGAATACCAAATACAGCAGACTTCTGAAGAGTTATGTGCTTTAGAGACATTCAGGGTGTTACAGTTTTTAGCAATCCATTTGACCATTATCTCAAACCTTAATGTCAACTCTAGACACAAAACTCACAACCGAAGATCTAAATGCACTTTTCTCAAAACTCTAACACGTTTTTTCTTGGTCCGTGTCCTTGTCCTCTACCATGTTCCCCCACACCTCTCAAACGAGGCCCACGACCACCTCTCAGAAGGGTTGCCATGCCATTCCTTTGACAAACACGTCTTCCTCGTCTTTCTCGTCTTCCTGCCACCACTGCTTGACCTCCATTGTGACCTGGATCACCTGCTGGCTCCATGTTACGAATCACTATGCTCTGGCAATTGGATCCAAATCCTTTATGTATATAATCATTCCACAATGTGCACTAAATCATCAGTAACGGGTTGGCTGAATTGGACAAGCAATTACAAGGGCCTGCATCTATACAGTGCATCATTTCAAACGTAATGTAGGAATCGCATTTTGAAATAGTAGTACTTTGATGTTACATTGTATCATATTGAACCGGTGATAAAAGTTAAATGAACAAATGATCTTCAGTTTAGGTGTATTGTATCCAAGAAATTGAAAAAACGTGTTAGAGTTTTGAGAAAAGTTCATTTTGATCTTCGGTTGTGAGTTTTGTGTCTAGAGTTGTGGAAAATGACATTAAGGTTCTGAGATAATGGTCAAAGGGATTGCTAAAAACTGTAAATCATTTTAGGCCTGGCAAACGAGTGATTCGGTGTAGCATGATACTCCTACCACTAGAGGGCAGTGTTGAGTTGCGAACCAGACAGGTATCTAAGGCGTTTCGGAGTGTAAGCAGTTATGTAGTCACACACTTCAGTATACAGGCTGTGTATTGGATATTCCATCGGCCTAATGACTGATGTCAGGAAAAGCCTGTGGCAGTTAACGAGTTAATGACTATTGCTATGATGCAATCTGGCTACCTGCTCTTAAATTACAGATAATTACCTTTTTAGGCGTTTTAATTTCAGTGCAAGAAAGGTAGAACAACAAATGGATTTAATAAACACGGTGAGGTTAACGATTGTGATACACTTTAGTGGAATGACATTAGATGTGTATGTTCTCAGATGTTAAGTCCAGTTGGCACAGAATGGAATATTGTGAACAACATGCAGGGCCATTAGAACTGTGTGATCAGGCTGAGAGCAGATAAAACGGACCTTCATCTGTCAGATCAAACACATCCATGTAATAACTTAGAAAGGCTGGCATTCTGAGACAACATCTGAATAAACAGACCAAAACCATGAGGAGTCTTTGAAAAAAAACACACACTTGTGCACTTACACACGCACGCACACACACACACACACACACACACACACACACAGACAGAACCATGAGGAGTCTTTGAAACTCATTTAACACAAACACACACACTTAAACACACACACACACACACACATGCACACACTTGCACACACTTGCACACACACACACACACACACAGACACACACACACACACACACACCCACACTTACACACTCACACACACACACACACTTACACACAAACACACATTATTGTGCACATACACACACACACTTACACACACACACACACACACACATTATTGTGCACATACACACACACACTTACACACACACACACACACACACACATTATTGTGCACATACACACACCCTTACACACACACATTATTGTGGACATACACACACACTTACACACACACACATTATTGTGCACATACACACACACACTTACACACACACACACATTATTGTGCACATACACACACACTTACACACACACATTATTGTGCACACACACACACACACACACACAATTATTCTGCACTTACACACACACTTACACACACACACATTATTGTGCACTTACACACACACACACACACACACACACACATTATTGTGCACTTACACACACACACACATTATTGTGCACTTACACACACACACACACACACACATTATTGTGCACTTACACACACACACACATTATTGTGCACTTACATACACACACACATTATTGTGCACTTACACACACACACTTACACACACACACACACATATTATTGTGCACTTACACACACACACACATTATTGTGCACATACACACACCCTTACACACACACATTATTGTGGACATACACACACACTTACACACACACACACATTATTGTGCACATACACACACACACTTACACACACACACACATTATTGTGCACATACACACACACTTACACACACACATTATTGTGCACACACACACACACACACACACACATTATTGTGCACTTACACACACACACTCACACACACACACACACATTATTGTGCACTTACACACACACTTACACACACACACATTATTGTGCACTTACACACACACACACACACACACATTATTGTGCACTTACACACACACACATTATTGTGCACTCACACACACACACACACACACATTCTTGTGCACTTACACACACACACACACACTATTGTGCACTTACACACACACACACATTATTGTGCACTTACACACACACACTTACACACACACACACACACACACATTATTGTGCACTTACACACACACTTACACACACACACACACATTATTGTGCACTTACACACACACACACACACACACATTATTGTGCACTTACACACACACACATTATTGTGCACTTACACACACACACACACACATTATTGTGCACTTACACACACACACACACACACACTATTGTGCACTTACACACACACACACACACACATTATTGTGCACTTACACACACACACTTACACACACACACACACACATATTATTGTGCACTTACACACACACACTTACACACACACACACACACACACACACACACACATTATTGTGCACTTACACACACACACTTACACACACACACACATTATTGTGCACTTACACACACACACTTACACACACACAGACAGACAGAACCATGAAGGGTCTTTGAAACTCTACTTACATTGTTTTTTTGACTCCATGATCCTAGCTGCTCCTCCCTGTGGGGGGAAGAGGAGTGTGTGTGAATGCATGTTTGGCTGTGTGTGTGTGTGTGTGTGTGTGTGTGTGTAGCTGGTTGTGTGTGTGTGTGTGTGTGTGTGTAGCTGGTTGTGTGTGTGTGTAGCTGGTTGTGTGTGTGTGTAGCTGGTTGTGTGTGTAGCTGGTTGTGTGTGTGTGTGCGTTTGTGTGTGTATGTGTGTTAGTGTGTGTGTTTGTGTGTGTGTGTAGCTGGTTGTGTGTGTGTGTGTGTGTGTGTGTAGTGGTTGTGTGCCTGTGTGTCTCTGTGTGTGTGTGTGTGTGTGTGTGTGTGTGTGTGTGTGTGTGTGTGTGTGTGTGTGTGTAGCTGGTTGTGTGTGTGTCTGTGTGTGTGTGTGTAGCTGGTTGTGTGTGTGTGTGTGTGTGTGTGTGAGAGAGAGTACCTGATGATGGGGCTTGTCCTCTTGTAGGTAATCAGCTGTTCCTCCCTAACAAGGACCATGTCATAGTGTTCTATAATGAGAGGTACAGGAGATGAATGTTAAAACACCTCCATTAAGACTGCTGCACTTTTCTGCTCTCACCTCACACGCCTGTTTGCTAAACAATGGCAATATTACATTATTACACCATGTTATATTAGTCTGGATTACATTATTACACCATGTTATATTAGTCTGGATTACATTATAACACCATGTTATATTAGTCTGGATTACATTATTACACCATGTTATATTAGTCTGGATTACCTTATTACACCATGTTATATTAGTCTGGATTACATTATTACACCATGTTATATTAGTCTGGATTACATTATTACACCATGTTATATTAGTCTGGATTACATTATAACACCATGTTATATTAGTCTGGATTACATTATTACACCATGTTATATTAGTCTGGATTACATTATTACACCATGTTATATTAGTCTGTATTACATTATTACACCATGTTATATTAGGCTATATTACATTATAACACCATGTTATAGTTGTATGAATTACATTATTACACCATGTTATATTAGTCTGGATTACATTATTACACCATGTTATATTAGTCTGAATAACATTATTACACCATGTTATATTAGTCTGTATTACATTATTACACCATGTTATATTAGGCTATATTACATTATAACACCATGTTATAGTTGTATGAATTACATTATTACACAATGTTATATTAGTCTGAATTACATTATTACACCATGTTATATTATAGTATATTTCATTTCACTGTGTTTCTTTATGTAAAATGTTATTCAAAATTCAAAGGTCAATTTACCTCAGCAAATATTTTTGTATTTATTTTACATATTTTTGTCTCAGTATCATTTCTCTTATTATCTTTCTTTTCTTTGTAACTCTATCTCGTTTTTATCTTCTCACTGTTTTGTTGTCTTCTCTGTCTTCTGTCTTTCTATTTCTAT
>CM055733.1:25395223-25402723 GCA_029465975.1 Dallia pectoralis
TGGTCCATTTATATATATACTATAGAGTGGTCCATTTATATATATGCTATAGAGTGGTCCATTTATATATATACTATAGAGTGGTCCATTTATATATATATATATATATATACACTATAGAGTCGTCCATTTATATATATACTATAGACTGGTACATTTATATATATATATATATATATATATATACTATAAAGTGGTCCATTTATATATATATACTAAAGAATGGTCCATTTATATGTATACTATAGAGTGGTCCATTTATATACTATAGAGTGGTCCATTTATATATATACTATAGAGTGGTCCATTTCTACATATACTATAGAGTGGTCCATTTATATATATACTATAGAGTGGTCCATTTATACATATACTATAGAGTGGTCCATATATATATATACTATAGAGTGGTCCATTTATATATATATACTATAGAGTGGTCCTTTTTTATATATACTATAGAGTGGTCCATTTATATATATACTATAGAGTGGTCTATTTATATATATATATACTATAGAGTGGTCCATTTATATATATATACTATAGAGTGGTCGATTTATATATACAATACAGGGGTCCATTTATATATATAGTATAGAGTGGTCCATTTATATATACAATACAGGGGTCCATTTATATATATACTATGGAGTGGTCCATTTATATATATACTATAGAGTGGTCCATTTATATATATACTATAGAGTGGTCCATATATATATATACTATAGAGTGGTCCATTTATATATATAGAATAGAGCGGTCCATTTATATACTATAGAGTGGTCCGTTTATATACTATAGAGTGGTCCATTTATATATATACTATAGAGTGGACCATTTATATATATATAGTGTAGAGTGGTCCATTTATATATATACTATAGAGTGGTCCATTTATATATATATTAAAGAGTGGTCCATTTATATATATATACTATAGAGTGGTCCATTTATATATATACTATAAAGTGGTCCATTTATATATATACTATAGAGTGGTCCATTTATATATATAGTATAGAGTGGTCCATTTATATATATTATAGAGTGGTCCATTTATATATATTCTATAGAGTTGTCCATTTATATACTATAGAGTGGTCCATATATATATATACTATAGAGTGGTCCATTTATATATATAGAAGAGAGCGGTCCATTTATATATATTCTATAGAGTGGTCCATTTATATATATTCTATAGAGTGGTCCATTTATATATATATACTATAGAGTGGTCCATTTATATATATATACTATAGAGTGGTCCATTTATATATATACTATAGAGTGGTCCATTTATATATATATATACTATAGAGCGGTCCATTTATATACTATAGAGTAGTCCATTTATATTTTATATATATTTTATATCCATATACTGTAGAGTGGTCCATTTATATATATACTATAGAGTGGTCCATTTATATATATATATTTATACTATAGAGCGGTCCATTTATATACTATAGAGTGGTCCATTTATATACTATAGAGTGGTCCATTTATATATATACTATAGAGTGGTCCATATATACTATAGAGTGGTCCATTTATATACTATAGAGTGGTCCATTTATATATATACTATAGAGTGGTCCATATATACTATAGAGTGGTCCATTTATATACTATAGAGTGGTCCATTTATATACTATAGAGTGGTCCATTTATATACTATAGAGTGGTCCATTTATATACTATAGAGTGGTCCATTTATATACTATAGAGTGGTCCTCTTCCTCCCTGTTCGTTCTTCTTCCTCCCTGTCTGTTCTTCTTCCTCCCTGTCTGTTCTTCTTCCTCCCTGTCTGTTCTTCTTCCTCCCTGTCTGTTCTCCTTCCTCCCTGTCCGTTCTTCCTCCCTGTCTGTCCTTTCCTGTGTAATGATGGAGAGTGAGAGAGCCTCTCTGTTCTGTACCATCTGTAGACTGGGCTTCACCCGCAAACACTGAGGATCACGAAGGTGTTATTTTTCAAAGCCGGCCCTGTCCACCTCCTGCTGAGAGTGTGGGGCTGCAGTTCAAGGGAAGGTGGGGAATTTCTGAGGGCCCACTCTCCCCCCCTTCTGAGGGCCCGCTCCCCCCTTCTGAGGCCCCCCCGGCTCCTCAGGGCAGGCTTTGAGCGGGTCATAACTACAGCCTGTATAACACAGGTTTACTGATGGAGCTGGTCACAGTTGATGAAGCCTTTAAAGAAGCCACCCTTTCATGGTTCTGTGAACATTCTGGGGCGATGGGTCTGAGGGGTTACACCGGGCCAGAACACAGATCCAGGTTCCATATTGTACTGTGGTTTATATCTGATACTTGTTAGATGGTCACTGTAAGGGGAATTATCAGAGATGACATTTGGAGGTGGATGTGAAGTGTGGATGTAGAGGGTGGATGTAGAGGGTGGATGTAGAGGGTGGATGTAGAGGGTGGATGTAGAGGGTGGATGTAGAGGGTGGGTGTAGAGGGTGGGTGTAGAGGGTGGGTGTAGAGGGTGGATGTAGAGGGTGGATGTAGAGGGTGGATGTAGAGGGTGGGTGTAGAGGGTGGGTGTAGAGGGTGGGTGTAGAGGGTGGATGTAGAGGGTGGATGTAGAGGGTGGATGTAGAGGGTGGGTGTAGAGGGTGGATGTAGAGGGTGGGTGTAGAGGGTGGATGTAGAGGGTGGATGTAGAGGGGGATGTAGAGGGTGGATGTAGAGGGTGGATGTAGAGGGTGGGTGTAGAGGGTGGATGTAGAGGGTGGATGTAGAGGGTGGATGTAGAGGGTGGATGTAGAGGGTGGGTGTAGAGGGTGGATGTAGAGGGTGGGTGTAGAGGGTGGATGTAGAGGGTGGATGTAGAGGGTGGATGTAGAGGGTGGATGTAGAGGGTGGATGTAGAGGGTGGATGTAGAGGGTGGATGTAGAGGGTGGATGTAGAGGGTGGATGTAGAGGGTGGGTGTAGAGGGTGGATGTAGAGGGTGGATGTAGAGGGTGGGTGTAGAGGGTGGATGTAGAGGGTGGGTGTAGAGGGTGGGTGTAGAGGGTGGATGTAGAGGGTGGATGTAGAGGGTGGGTGTAGAGGGTGGATGTAGAGGGTGGATGTAGAGGGTGGATGTAGAGGGTGGGTGTAGAGGGTGGGTGTAGAGGGTGGATGTAGAGGGTGGATGTAGAGGGTGGGTGTAGAGGGTGGGTGTAGAGGGTGGATGTAGAGGGTGGGTGTAGAGGGTGGATGTAGAGGGTGGGTGTAGAGGGTGGATGTAGAGGGTGGATGTAGAGGGTGGATGTAGAGGGTGGGTGTAGAGGGTGGATGTAGAGGGTGGGTGTAGAGGGTGGATGTAGAGGGTGGATGTAGAGGGTGGATGTAGAGGGTGGATGTAGATAGTGGATGTAGAGGGTGGATGTAGAGGGTGGATGTAGAGGGTGGATGTAGAGGGTGGATGTAGAGGGGGATGTAGATGGTGGGTGTAGAGGGTGGGTGTAGAGGGTGGATGTAGAGGGTGGATGTAGAGGGTGGATGTAGAGGGTGGATGTAGAGGGTGGATGTAGAGGGTGGATGTAGAGGGTGGATGTAGATGGTGGGTGTAGAGGGTGGGTGTAGAGGGTGGATGTAGAGGGTGGGTGTAGAGGGTGGGTGTAGAGGGTGGGTGTAGAGGGTGGATGTAGAGGGTGGATGTAGAGGGTGGATGTAGAGGGGGATGTAGATGGTGGGTGTAGAGGGTGGGTGTAGAGGGTGGGTGTAGAGGGTGGATGTAGAGGGTGGATGTAGAGGGTGGGTGTAGATAGTGGATGTAGAGGGTGGATGTAGAGGGTGGATGTAGAGGGTGGATGTAGAGGGTGGATGTAGAGGGTGGATGTAGAGGGTGGATGTAGAGGGTGGATGTAGATGGTGGATGTAGAGGGTGGATGTAGAGGGTGGATGTAGAGGGTGGATGTAGAGGGTGGATGTAGAGGGTGGATGTAGAGGGTGGGTGTAGAGGGTGGGTGTAGAGGGTGGGTGTAGAGGGTGGGTGTAGAGGGTGGATGTAGAGGGTGGGTGTAGAGGGTGGATGTAGAGGGTGGGTGTAGAGGGTGGATGTAGAGGGTGAGTGTAGAGGGTGGATGTAGAGGGTGGGTGTAGAGGGTGGATGTAGAGGGTGGGTGTAGAGGGTGGATGTAAAGAATAGCTATAAGGGTTGCAGCTAGATGAGTCTACAGAATGAATGTAGGATGAAGTGCTGTAAGAGATGGTGACGCAGACTGGGTGCAATTCATATAACTGAGGCTAGAGGGGGCTGTGACTCCAGGTTTCAGTGAGGAACAGAATAATTTATGTAACACAAATGTTCCCCTCTCTCTCATCTGCCAAAAAATGAAATCCCATCTTCAGTTTAGTTTGGGGCCTCCACAGTGGAGAGCTACTCCAACACAGGAGTCCTGCATGTTTTCTGTGTTAGCCTAGCACTGTGTTGGGTTATGTCTGTGATAGCCTAGCGCTGTGTTGGGTTATGTCTGTGATAGCCCAGCCCTGTGTTGGGTTATGTCTGTGATAGCCTAGCGCTGTGTTGGGTTATGTCTGTGATAGCCTAGCGCTGTGTTGGGTTATGTCTGTGATAGCCTAGCGCTGTGTTGGGTTATGTCTGTGATAGCCTAGCGCTGTGTTGGGTTTTGGTGTAGCATAACTGGATGGTTATTTTGAAGCAGTGCTGAAACTTTATTGGAAACAACATGAAGGTCAAAGAAAAAGTCCATTCTCATCTTTTCTTTTCGCTTCTCATTTTCTCTTTTCATCAGTTTTCATTTCTCTCTTTGTTTTCTTCCCCCCCTTTTCTCCCCTTCTTTCTTTTCATCTCCCTCACTGTCTTTCTCATCTTCCCTCTCTCCTCTCACCCTTTCTCTCTCCTTTCTCTCTGCTTTCTTTCTTCTGCTGTCTTTCTCCAGACGACCCTACAGATGTGATATCCCGTCGACATGCCATAAAACTTGATTGTGAAAAACACTGTCATGCTGAGAATGATAAAAGAAAAGACAGAAAGAGAGAAAATATGGCTGTTCACACTGGAGCTTTATACGATAATGGAATGATTATAAAGGAAACAAGAACATTTAGATCATACGTGTATGAGACAATTAAAATATGTAATATTTTAAATAACTTTTTTTCTTGAAAAAATGTTCATGTTTTAGATTTTCATTTTGTTGTTTTTTTACTAGATTTAAATAGAAACATCCACTTTCCACATTCTTTAATTTAATGTGTTTTTTAATTGTTGGTGCAATTTTATCAATATACTGTAATAACAAAATTCACAACGTTTTTTTCTTGAAAAATGAATTAGCTACTAACTGCTCAACAAAACACACCAAAACGTCCTTGAGAAAATAAGTGTATAAAATCACCCACAGAACTGCACAAGGTTTAATTTAATTCAGCTATTATTCCTCATTCCTTTAACAGAGTTGTTTTTGTACTAAGCTCAGGAATTACAACACTATAAAATAATATTATATTAACAAAAAATCTTTGTTTTATTATAGTGCATTAGAAAGACATTAAAATAAAATGTGATGGTATATCTTATCACTGAATATTTAGACACATTTTTGTTATTATAATAAGGTTTAAGCCAGTTATATTTATTAATTGTAATGATATATTGTACGTTATTTATCCAGTGCAATCGAATAAAATAAATATACATTGAATTGACATATTTCTAGTAAAACTATTGATTAAGAAATGTAAATACAAATAAGCTGAAACATGATCTTTTATTATTATAATATATTGTTTGCAATTTTGCCAGTTAGATTTTTTTTTGGGAATTAGATTAAAGCAAATCAATCTACCTACATTTGTGCTAATAAAATAAAGTTATAAACATCATAGTGAATAGTTTCATAAAAAACACATATTGGAAAATTACATTTTAAGAACTAGAGTAAATCTAAAAACAAAACAATTAAAAAGAGATCACCGAAAACAAAGATAAAATAACATAAAGATATAAACCTAAAAATTGAAAAACAAGATAATAATAATAATAATATGTCATTAGTCAGCTTCGAATAGTAAATTAATGATATAAATGGTTGGAATGTTCTGAGCATTGAGATGAATCATAAACAGTTGTACTGCAATTAGAGTCTATTTAATATACCAGTAAAAAAACAGAGATGTGGTCTATGGTAGTCTATGGTGGTCTATGGTGGTCCATGGTGGTCTATGGTGGTCTATGGTGGTCTATGGTGGTCCATGGTGGTCTATGGTGGTCTATGGTGGTCTATGGTGGTCTATGGTGGTCTATGGTGGTCTATGGCTGTCTATGGTGGTCTATGGTTGTCTATGGTGGTCCATGGTGGTCTATGGTGGTCTATGGTGGTCTATGGCTGTCTATGGTGGTATGTGGTAGTCTATGGTGGTCCATGGTGGTCTATGGTGGTCTATGGTGATCCATGGTGGTCTATGGTGGTCTATGGTGGTTCATGGTGGTCCTTGGTAGTCTATGGTGGTCCATGGTGGTCTATGGTAGTCTATGGTGGTCTATGGTGGTCTATGGTGGTCTATGGTGGTCCATGGTGGTCTATGGTGGTCCATGGTGGTCCATGGTGGTCCATGGTAGTCTATGGTTGTCTATGGTGGTCTATGGTGGTCCATGGTGGTCTATGTAGTCTATGGTGGTCTATGGTGGTCTATGGTGGTCTATGGTGGTCTATGGTGGTCCATGGTGGTCTATGGTAGTCTATGGTGGTCTATGGTGGTCTATGGTGGTCTATGGTGGTCTATGGTAGTCTATGGCTGTCTATGGTGGTCTATGGTTGTCTATGGTGATCTACGGTGGTCTATGGTTGTCTATGGTGGTCTATGGTGGTTTATGGTTGTCTATGGTGGTCTATGGTAGTCTATGGTGGTCTATGGTGGTCTATGGTGGTTTATGGTTGTCTATGGTGATCTACGGTGGTCTATGGTGGTCTATGGTGGTCTATGGTAGTCTATGGTGGTCTATGGTGGTCAATGGGGGTCTATGGTGGTCTATGGTAGTCTATGGTGGTCTATGGTGGTCTATGGTTGTCTATGGTAGACTATGGTGGTCTATGGGGGTCTATGGTGGTCTATGGTAGTCTATGGTGGTCTATGGGGGTCTATGGTGGTCTATGGTAGTCTATGGTGGTCTATGGGGGTCTATGGTGGTCTATGGTAGTCTATGCAGAATGCTGGTTATATTGTCCATAATCCACAAACCCCTAAGATACCTTATTGCTCTAACAAACTAGTTGTAAAATAAAACTGGAACTGTAAAGACTAATATTTATTGAATCAAATATTTGGTTTACTGTTTCATATCATAAGGCATTGAGCCAGTCAGCAAGGGTTTAAAGCATATATACAGTACACAGTATGTCTATAATTTGAAATCTCAACTAAGAGATCTCAATGAGTAGGGCAGGTTGTGACGAGACTGAAACATACATCTGACTTTGTTGTAAAACAAAACATATCTGTGTAACTAAGTAGTAATATTGAAGCATAACTGTGTGAC
>CM055733.1:25412723-25425223 GCA_029465975.1 Dallia pectoralis
AGGTGATCACATGGAACACAGCCAGACCTTCAGGTGATCACATGGAACACAGCCAGACCTTCAGGTGATCACATGGAACACAGCCAGACCTTCAGGTGATCACATGGACTCACAGAGCCAGACCAGAACCAGTTTTATTCCACACAGGGAGTTTAATGGGGTGCACTTCCTGTGTTCTGGTGATTGAGTTAAGCACCGCTGTTTCTGTTTAGCTAATCACCAGGGCATAGGTAGCGGTTAGCAGAGGGATATTTCAGTCACTGGGGAACGTCACTAGTGGTTGGACATCAAGGTATTTATCACTGTTTTATGTTGTTTGTCATAAGCCGTGTAGTTGTTCTATTCTGTGTTCTGTTGTTTGTTTGTGTTCAATAAAGCACCTGGAACGAGTTCTCAAGCTCTGAGCCTGGCTCAATTGTGCACATCACCCATCAAGCCAGACCTTCACCCATCAAGCCCGACCTTCACCCATCAAGCCAGACCTTCACCCATCAAGCCCGACCTTCACCCATCAAGCCAGACCTTCACCCATCAAGCCAGACCTTCAAGTGATCCTCCAATCAGTACACATTGGCTGTTAGCTTCACTTTTTGATTTATAATAAATAGAACACAGTCCTGAACAAACTTAAAAAAGATCTCTCTCTCTACATATATATTCTATCTCCCTCCCTCCCTCTCTCTCTCTTCTCTCTCTTCTCCATCTCTATTCTTTCCTCTCTCCCTCCCTCCCTCTCCCTCTCTTCTCCTCTCCCTCTTTCCTCTCTCTTCTCCCTCTCTCCATCTCTACCTCTCTATCTTCTCTCTCTCTCTACATTTCTATTCCATCTCCATCTCTCTCCCTCTCTTCTCCCTTCTCCCTCCCTCTCTTCTCTCTCCACATCCCAGTGGTCATTAAGGATTTCACGGTGCTACCTTCAGAGGAACCAGGTGGTAACTCATGGTAAGCCCAGTATCCTGGCCTTCAGCCAATGGTTGCTTCTTATCATGGCCTCCTCAATCACTGTCTGCTCTAATTGGCTAAATCCCCCGCTGGTCCCTGGCTCCCAGCTGATTAAAGGAAAGCCTGACTTACTAACTAACTAAGGCAGTAAACTGTTAGGGGAATATCTACTACTGTGTTGCTTTTATAATAAGTTGAATTTAAAAAACAGAAAGCATTGAATTTGCTTATAGCGCAGATTGGTAAATGAAAAACCATCTAGAAGAACAACCAGCAGTGGTTATCACGCTCGCAAACACGTTGGCAAATGTCACATTATTAATACAACCCATTCTGAGGGGTATGTCATTTCTTCCTTAGGGTTTTAGAAAGGATGATTTGAAGAAGATGAGAGAAACGAGGACAAAGTAGGACGACGAAGAGGGGGAAAGTGAAGAGGGACAAACTTACAGTAATCAAAGTGAGTTTCAGACACCTGCTATTAAGTGAAAGGAGCCTTATCTCGGTAGGTGTCCGGACTGAGCTGCTCTATCCATCCTGTTGAAACATTCTCCTCCTTCTGCTCCTCTGGGCTTGTTTACCCCCCCACCTCTTACCCTCACCTCCCCATTATCTCGCATTCAGACAGGCCAAGGTGATGTCTCCAAACTGTGCTCTCCTTCTGACTTTGGATCCCTGGTTGACGGGTGGGTTATAGTATCTGTGAATGCCTGATGGAGGGAGAGAGGGAGGGTCCGTTCTGAGGAGGTGTGGGGGAGCAAGAAGTGGAGGAGAGGCTTCGGTTAATGTACACTACCTCCTCTCTTTTTACTCTCATTCCCTCTCTTGCGGTAAAAAGCAGAAACTGAAAAGGATCTCTTTATTGTTGCCCAGGGAGGGGGGGTTAATGTGGGACACACATCCTGTACCTCCAGCCCCCCTCTAGCCCCCCTCTAGCCCCCACCGTGGTGACCACATGCTGCTGGTGGGACCAGGAGGATGCCCCCGTGCAGAGAATCTCACTCAGAGAGGTGTCATGAAGGCAGACCCGCTCCATGGGGCCTGATAAACACTATGTACGCTCACAGGAAGCTTTCCCTCTTTCTTACGCCCATCACAGCTTTATAAAGTGGCCCACATTCAGCCATACTGTAAAACGCTGGGCCATTATGAGCTGCTGATAATGGCCATGTCAGCATTAGATGGCTGATTTAGATGGCTGATGATGTGTCCTAGACCCAAGACAGGCCCAGACACTCTAATTCAGTTATGGGCGAGGGGGAAAGGAAGAGAGTAGGAAAGGAAGAGAGGAGGAGAGGGAGAGGAGGAGAGGGAGAGGAGAGAAGGAGAGGTGTAGACAAGGAGAGGGAAGAGGAGGAGATTGGGAGAGTTCAGAGAGGAGGAGAGGAGAGGAGAGAAGGAGAGAAGGAGATCTGTAGACAAGGAGATGACGAGAGGAGGAGAGGTGTAGAGAAGAGGAGAGATGGGGAGAGGAGGAGAGGGGGAGAGGGAAGAAGAGGAGACAAGGAGAGTTCAGAGAGGGGGAGAGGAGGAGAGGAGGAAAGGAAAGGAGGAGAAGGAGAGGTTTAGAAGAGGAGAGGAGAGAGAGAAGAGGAGGAGAGGGAGAAGAGAGTAGCTCTATCTTTATGAAAAGCAAAGGTTTGGAGCCACAAAAGTACTGCTCAGCACCAGGCTATTACCATCCATTCTGTGAAACGTGACTGTGGAAGCATCATTTTGTGGGGCTGCTTCTCAGTGGTAGAGACGGGGAGACAGGTCATTGCCGCATTTGTCTAATAGTCTGATCCACTTCCTCCAGTGCTCATGTATCTCTGTAGCATGGGTTTATATCCAGCCAATCATCATGAATCTCTGTAGCATGGGTTTATATCCAACCAATCATCATGTATCTCTGTAGCATGGGTTTATATCCAGCCAATCATCATGAATCTCTGTAGCATGGGTTTATATCCAGCCAATCATCATGAATCTCTGTAGCATGGGTTTATATCCAGCCAATCATCATGTATCTCTGTAGCATGGGTTTATATCCAACCAATCATCATGTATCTCTGTAGCATGGGTTTATATCCAGCCAATCATCATGAATCTCTGTAGCATTGGTTAATATACAGCCAATCATCATGTATCTCTGTAGCATTGGTTAATATAGAGCCAATCATCATGTATCTCTGTAGCATTGGTTAATATACAGCCAATAATCATGTATCTCTGTAGCATGGGTTTATCTCCAGCCAATCATCATGTATCTCTGTAGCATTGGTTAATATACAGCCAATCATCATGTATCTCTGTAGCATGGGTTTATATCCAACCAATAATCATGTATCTCTGTAGCATGGGTTTATATCCAGCCAATCATCATGTATCTCTGTAGCATGGGTTTATATCCAGCCAATCATCATGTATCTCTGTAGCATTGGTTAATATACAGCCAATAATCATGTATCTCTGTAGCATGGGTTTATATCCAACTAATCATCATGTATCTCTGTAGCATGAGTTTATATCCAGCCAATCATCATGAATCTCTGTAGCATGAGTTTATATCCAGCCAATCATCATGTATCTCTGTAGCATTGGTTTATCTCCAGCCAATCATTATTATAAATGGACATTTCTTTTTTATTTCATTACTTTCACAATACAAGTAATAAAGTTTCTGAACAACGACAGCAAATGTGCATATGTGAAACGTCATGACAACAGAAGTGTAAATAATAATTTATTCAATCATACAATTAATAATACTAAATAATCATTTATTCAATAATACTATTAAAAATACTAAATAATCATTTATTCAATATCTCTGTCACATGAAGTGTCCATCTAATCGCTTTCATTGATGATGGAATAAATGGAATTTCAAATAAATAAAGATTGGATTTAAAAATTCAAAAACATTACAGCGTTTAATACCAACATATCGAAGCCTTCTTACAATACTTATAAGCGTCACTGTGGCAACAGCAATAAACCCATACAGAAATATTATGTTAGCTCAACTTGCACAACATCCATAACAAGTGCTTAGGAACAGTATGATGGAAGACTTCTCTCAAATGTTATTGAAAACATAAACTCGCTTTGAAACAGGAAGATCCTGTGTATTTAAGCTCAGATATGTTTTCCCAAGTTCATCTGGGTTCAAAAAGAAAATTCATAAGTTAGCGGTCAGAGTTCAACCCTGTCTTTTAAAACATCTTCTGTGAAAACCACATAACGTAACACAGCCATTTCTTTTCTTTCAGAATCTGTCACTGATTCAGTTGCAAACCGTCTCCAAAGGTTCCAGGAGTCTGGGAGACATCACAGGGGGTCCTTTCCACTTCACTCTCTTCTCTCTCTCTTTCCATCTCTCTTCCTGTCTTCGCTCTACCCCCCCCCACACACACACACACACACACACACAAACACACATTTAACCTCTGGGCTGAATTCATCATACATTGTGGAGTATCTGCCATTGACAAGCAGGCCGGACAGACAGACTGAACAGAGGTTTGTGCAAACACACACACGTTTAAACAAACACACACACACACTAATACACAGCTTCACAGAGCCACTATATCACAGGGAATGAACGAGCGACCCCACGGTGACCCTGCCAGGGAGGGAAACACATGTTCTGCTGGTCTGGGCCCAATGGACACCTGCAGAGAGCGGGGGGGGTGACTCCAGCAGGAATGGAAGAAGTATTACGGAGGAGGAGAATTAGGAGGAGAATGAGAGACAAGTTTCATGCGAGTCTTGTGTTGTGTTG
This sequence comes from Dallia pectoralis, assembly GCA_029465975.1. Lineage (NCBI taxonomy): Eukaryota > Metazoa > Chordata > Actinopteri > Esociformes > Umbridae > Dallia > Dallia pectoralis. Next base: position 25,417,435 of record CM055733.1, read on the forward strand.
CTAGGCAATAAAGGATTAATTGATGTTTGTGGTGGGAGGAGATAAAATGGATGGTGTGAGAGAGGTGGAGGTGTAGATGGATGGTGTGAGAGAGGTGGAGGTGTAGATGGATGGTGTGAGAGAGGTGGAGGTGTAGATGGATGGTGTGAGAGAGGTGGAGGTGTAGATGGATGGTGTGAGAGAGGGAGGTGTAGATGGATGGTGTAGATGGAGATGGATGATGTGAGAGAGGTGGAGGTGTAGATGGATGGTGTGAGAGAGGTGGAGGTGTAGATGGATGGTGTGAGAGAGGTGGAGGTGTAGATGGATGGTGTGATGGAGAGAGGTGGAGGTGTAGATGGATGGTGTGAGAGAGGTGGAGGTGTAGATGGATGGTGTGAGAGAGGTGGAGGTGTAGATGGATGGTGTGAGAGAGGTGGAGGTGTAGATGGATGGTGTGGAGAGAGGTGGAGGTGTAGATGGATGGTGTGAGAGAGGTGGAGGTGTAGATGGATGGTGTGAGAGAGGTGGAGATGGATGGTGGAGAGGTGGAGGTGTAGATGGATGGTGTGAGAGAGGTGGAGGTGTAGATGGATGGTGTGAGAGAGGTGGAGGTGTAGATGGATGGTGTGAGAGAGGTGGAGGTGTAGATGGATGGTGTGAGAGAGGTGGAGGTGTAGATGGATGGTGTGAGAGAGGTGGAGGTGTAGATGGATGGTGTGAGAGAGGTGGAGGTGTAGATGGATGGTGTGAGAGAGGTGGAGGTGTAGATGGATGGTGTGATGATGGATGGTGTGAGAGAGGTGGAGGTGTAGATGGATGGTGTGAGAGAGGTGGAGGTGTAGATGGATGGTGTGAGAGAGGTGGAGGTGTAGATGGATGGTGTGATGGAGAGAGTGGAGGTGTAGATGGATGGTGTGAGAGAGGTGGAGGTGTAGATGGATGGTGTGAGAGAGGTGGAGGTGTAGATGGATGGTGTGAGAGGTGGAGGTGTAGATGGATGGTGTGAGAGAGGTGGAGGTGTAGATGGATGGTGTGAGAGAGGTGGAGGTGTAGATGGATGGTGTGAGAGAGGTGGAGGTGTAGATGGATGGTGTGAGAGAGGTGGAGGTGTAGATGGATGGTGTGAGAGAGGTGGAGGTGTAGATGGATGGTGTGAGAGAGGTGGAGGTGTAGATGGATGGTGTGAGAGAGGTGGAGGTGTAGATGGATGGTGTGAGAGAGGTGGAGGTGTAGATGGATGGTGGAGAGAGGTGGAGGTGTAGATGGATGGTGTGAGAGAGGTGGAGGTGTAGATGGATGGTGTGAGAGAGGTGGAGGTGTAGATGGATGGTGTGAGAGAGGTGGAGGTGTAGATGGATGGTGTGAGAGAGGTGGAGGTGTAGATGGATGGTGTGGGATGGTGTGAGATGGAGGTGTAGATGGTGGTGAGAGAGAGGTGGAGGTGTAGATGGATGGTGTGAGAGAGGTGGAGGTGTAGATGGATGGTGTGAGAGAGGTGGAGGTGTAGATGGATGGTGTGAGAGAGGTGGAGGTGTAGATGGATGGTGTGAGAGAGGTGGAGGTGTAGATGGATGGTGTGAGAGAGGTGGAGGTGTAGATGGATGGTGTGAGAGAGGTGGAGGTGTAGATGGATGGTGTGAGAGAGGTGGAGGTGTAGATGGATGGTGTGAGAGAGGTGGAGGTGTAGATGGATGATGGTGAGAGAGGTGGAGGTGTAGATGGATGGTGTGAGAGAGGTGGAGGTGTAGATGGATGGTGTGAGAGAGGTGGAGGTGTAGATGGATGGTGTGAGAGAGGTGGAGGTGTAGATGGATGGTGTGAGAGAGGTGGAGGTGTAGATGGATGGTGTGAGAGAGGTGGAGGTGTAGATGGATGGTGTGAGAGAGGTGGAGGTGTAGATGGATGGTGTGAGAGAGGTGGAGGTGTAGATGGATGGTGTGAGAGAGGTGGAGGTGTAGATGGATGGTGTGAGAGAGGTGGAGGTGTAGATGGATGGTGTGAGAGAGGTGGAGGTGTAGATGGATGGTGTGAGAGAGGTGGAGGTGTAGATGGATGGTGTGAGAGAGGTGGAGGTGTAGATGGATGGTGTGAGAGAGGTGGAGGTGTAGATGGATGGTGTGAGAGAGGTGGAGGTGTAGATGGATGGTGTGAGAGAGGTGGAGGTGTAGATGGATGGTGTGAGAGAGGTGGAGGTGTAGATGGATGGTGTGAGAGAGGTGGAGGTGTAGATGGATGGTGTGAGAGAGGTGGAGGTGTAGATGGATGGTGTGAGAGGTGGAGGTGTAGATGGATGGTGTGAGAGAGGTGGAGGTGTAGATGGATGGTGTGAGAGAGGTGGAGGTGTAGATGGATGGTGTGAGAGAGGTGGAGGTGTAGATGGATGGTGTGAGAGAGGTGGAGATGGTGTGAGAGAGGTGGAGGTGTAGATGGATGGTGTGAGAGAGGTGGAGGTGTAGATGGATGGTGTGAGAGAGGTGGAGGTGTAGATGGATGGTGTGAGAGAGGTGGAGGTGATGGATGGTGTGAGAGAGGTGGAGGTGTAGATGGATGGTGTGAGGTGGAGGTGTAGATGGATGGTGGATGGTGTGAGAGAGGTGGAGGTGTAGATGGATGGTGTGAGAGAGGTGGAGGTGTAGATGGATGGTGTGAGAGAGGTGGAGGTGTAGATGGATGGTGTGAGAGAGGTGGAGGTGTAGATGGATGGTGTGGAGGTGTAGATGGATGGAGGTGGAGGTGTAGATGGATGGTGTGAGAGAGGTGGAGGTGTAGATGGATGTGAGATGGAGGTGGTGTGGAGGTGTGAGAGAGGTGGAGGTGTAGATGGATGGTGTGAGAGAGGTGGAGGTGTAGATGGATGGTGTGAGAGAGGTGGAGGTGTAGATGGATGGAGGTGATGGATGAGAAGGTGGAGGTGGAGGTGGTGTGAGATGGATGGATGGATGGTGTGAGAGAGGTGGAGGTGTAGATGGATGGTGTGAGAAAGGTGGAGGTGTAGATGGATGGTGTAGGGTGGAGGTGGAGGTGTAGATGGATGGTGTGAGAGAGGTGGAGGTGTGTGAGATGGATGTAGATGGATGGTGAGAGAGGTGGAGGTGTAGATGGATGGTGTGAGAGAGGTGGAGGTGTAGATGGATGGTGTGAGAGAGGTGGAGGTGTAGATGGATGGTGTGAGAGAGGTGGAGGTGTAGATGGATGGTGTGAGAGAGGTGGAGGTGTAGATGGATGGTGTGAGAGAGGTGGAGGTGTAGATGGATGGTGTGAGAGGTGGAGGTGTAGATGGATGGTGTGAGAGGTGTAGATGGAGAGGTGTGATGGATGATGGGTGGAGGTGTAGATGGAGATGGAGGTGTAGATGGATGGTGTGAGAGAGGGTGTAGATGGATGGTGTGAGAGGTGGAGGTGTAGATGGATGGTGGAGGTGTAGATGGAGAAGAAAGGTGGAGGTGTAGATGGATGGTGTGAGAAAGGTGGAGGTGTAGATGGATGGTGTGAGAGAGGTGGAGAGATGGATGGTGTGAGAGAGGTGGAGGTGTAGATGGATGGTGTGAGAGGGTGGAGGTGTAGATGGATGGTGTGAGAGAGGTGGAGGTGTAGATGGATGGTGTGAGAGAGGTGGAGGTGTAGATGGATGGTGTGAGAGAGGTGGAGGTGTAGATGGATGGTGTGAGAGAGGTGGAGGTGTAGATGGATGGTGTGAGAGAGGTGGAGGTGTAGATGGATGGTGTGAGAAAGGTGGAGGTGTAGATGGATGGTGTGAGAAAGGTGGAGGTGTAGATGGATGGTGTGAGAGATATATCAATAGGTCCATGAAAGATGAAATTGAACAAAAACATATACAGTGTTAATAGTTTGTACACGTCTTCTGGTTTAAGGGTATGTCTTCATTAGGGGTCCCTATTGTTATTGTGAGAATTATTATTATTATTATTAATATCTTTTAATATTATTTATTTTATTTATGACAGGTATGCACATTCTTGGCATTCTCTCAACCCATTTTACGTAGTCATCTGGAATGCTTTTCCTACAGTCTTGCATGAGTCTAACCTACGCTGAGCACATATTGGCTAAAGCAAATGAAAGCCCTACTAAGGAGAATGTTCTGGTTGCAATGATGATGTCTTCTCGTGAATAGATCACTGACAGTGTCACCTGCAAAGCATCCCCAGACCATCACACCTCCTCCGTGCTTCATGGAAAATCATCATTTCACCCATACCTGCTACTCACAAAGACACAGGCTGGGACCAAACGTATGACTTAGGCTCATCCGACTAAGGACAGATTTCCAGCAATATTATGTCCATTTCTTGTGTTTCTCAGCCAACGCGAGCTTCTTTTTATTGTGTCTTTCAGTAATGTTAAAGTTGTGATATATGCAAACTCCTCTGAAACTTGCGATGCATCCGTTACTTAATCCCTGTGAAGCTTTCATTTCAGCTGCAAACTGAGGAGCAGGTTATTGCCAATTTCTGAGGTTATAATGAACACATTCTCTGTTACAGAGGAAACTCTGGGTCTTGCTTATCCCATGAGAACACGTTTCGTCATTGTGCTTGAATTTTTCTGCAATTTTTCATACAATGTTCCGAATTGACTGATATGTATGTCCTGAAGTAACTACGGAATGTCAAAACGTACAAATAGAGTTATCTGTTGTTTTGTCCTAGAGCAAGACAAGTTATACCATACGGCTGTTAAATCGACTGATCCCCTGAGAGTGTTCTGGACAGAGTGGGTTCTGGAAAATCCCTTTTTCCAAATTCACATACATGATGAACACAGCTCGTAAACACGTTCAATAGGACATAGAGACACACGTCGAATAACTGGTTATTACATTATTAGAATACTAGAGATTTTTGGCTCACTCTTCTAAACTTTAAAGGCTTTCTGTCTCTCTCAAGTTTGCAAACCCTGAGTTCCTGTCCCGGTCGAGTGAGGTTTGTGGCTTCACACTGTGCTTTTATTGTCCGTAAAATATCAGACACCTTCCAAACCTGGGAAAGGGGGTGTACTTGACTGCTTTTGTCTAACTTCCTTTATTTCAGAAAGTATTCTAGTTCTGTTGTTACCCACCCACGCCACAGGCCCAGTGAAAACACAACCCTGTCTGCTGGTAGTGTGTGTGGTAGTGTGTGTGGTAGTGTGTGGTAGTGTGTATGTGGTAGTGTGTGTGTGTGGTAGTGTGTGTGTGTGGTAGTGTGTGTATGGTAGTGTGTATGTGGTAGTGTGTGTGTGGTAGTGTGTGTGTGTGTGGTAGTGTGTGTGTGTGGTAGTGTGTGTGTGGTAGTGTGTGTGTGGTAGTGTGTGTGTGTGGTAGTGTGTGTGTGTGGTAGTGTGTGTGTGGTAGTGTGTGGTACTGTGTGTGTGTGGTAGTGTGTGTGTGTGTGGTAGTGTGTGTGTGTGTGGTAGTGTGTGTGTGGTAGTGTGTGTGTGGTAGTGTGTGTGTGTGTGTGTGTGTGTGTGGTAGTGTGTGTGTGTGTGTGTGTGTGTGTGTGTGTGTGTGGTGTGTGTGTGTGTGTGTGTGTGGTAGTGTGTGGTAGTGTGTATGTGTGTGTGTGTGTGTGTGTGTGTGTGTGTGTGTGTGTGTGTGTGGTAGTGTGTGTGTGTGTGTGGTAGTGTGTGGTAGTGTGTATGTGTGTGTGTGTGTGTGTGTGTGTCTGTGTGTGTGTGTGTCTGTGTATGTTTGTGTGTGTGTGTGTGTGTGTGTGTGTGTCTGTGTGTGTGTGTGTGTGTGTGTGTGTGTGTGTGTGTGTGTGTGTGTGTGTGTGTGTGTGTGTGTGTGTGTGTGTGTGTGTGTGTGTGTGTGTGTTTGTGTGTGTGTGTGTGTGTGTGTGTGTGTGTGTGTGTGTGTGTGTGTGTGTGTGTGTGTGTGTGTGTGTGTGTGTGTGTGTGTCTGTGTGTGAGTGTGTGTGTGTGTGTTAGTGTGTGGGTATTTGCATATGTGAAGCAAATGGATTAAACCTCGTCTGGATCCCATACAGTGCCATGTGGATGAGTGAATGTGTTTTGTTTATCCACTTTCATGAGTTGGGCAGAAGAGAGACGGTGTTGTGTCTCACCTGGTTAGAGTGTGTCCTAGCGGTTGGCAAGAGGTCTAGGTAGCCAGGCAACCAGGAGCGGAGAGCAACCAAAGCTCTCTGTCAGAACTGAAATGGGGAAAAAACAGGAAGACATTTTCGATGCTGAGAAACAGGACAATGGATCTCTGATAGGGTGTGGCTAGAAATATGGGCGTCTCTGATAGGGTGTGGCTAGAAATATGGGCGTCTCTGATAGGGTGTGGCTAGAAATATGGGCGTCTCTGATAGGGTGTGGCTAGAAATATGGGCGTCTCTGATAGGGTGTGACCCCCTGCCACGTTCTGCAGCACCCTGCCCCACCCCACCCCACCCTGAACCATATTTCATCAGTGTTAATTCATCAGTGTTAATTCATTAGTGGTAATACATCAGTGTTAATACATCAGTGTTAATACATCAGTGTTAATTCATCAGTGTTAATACATCAGTGTTAATTCATCAGTGTTAATACATCAGTGTTAATACATCATTGTTAAATCATCAGTGTTAATTCCTCAGTGTTAATACATCAGCGTTAATTCATCAGTGTTAATAAATGAGTGTTAATACATCAGTGTTAATTCATCAGTGTTAATACATCAGTGTTAATACAACAGTGTTAATTCATCAGTGTTAATTCATCAGTTTTAATTCATCAGTGTTAATATATCTGTGTTAATACATCAGTGTTAATAAATCAGTGTTAATTCATCATTGTTAATACATCAGTGTTAATTCATCAGTGTTAATTCATCAGTGTTAATACATCAGTGTTAATACATCATAGTTTATTCATCAGTGTTAATACATCAGTGTTATTTCATCAGTGTTAATACATCAGTGTGAACCTGTAGTGTGATCGAAAGGGAACAAAGACAAATCAATGTAAACAGCACAATCAGAGAGAACATATGCAATTTAATCCTAAATAAATGTAACATTTGTAATTCAATAGACAATCTCCTAAATGTGTGTGCTGATAAATTATGCAGGAATAGACTCAACTTTGATGCATAAATAAACTGGCAATTAGATGCAGCAACTGAGAGAGAGAACAAAAAATATCAACTGAGTTATTAAGATGTTAATTATGCAAATAAGATGTGAACTTAACCTGCCCGGCAACCATGTCATCACCGTGATTAATACAGCGCCATTACCATGGTAATGCCATCGCTATGGAGACAGTGACTGCAGTATGATTTATTTATCATTGCCGATTATACGGCGTGATTGGTAAGGAAAACCTGATTGTATTTTTAAGAGCGATACAACTTAGATATGTCATAACGACTGTGACATGTTGCCGAGGTGACAGGGGAGTTTAGCCTCTGTGTTTACCCTAATAGTGTCACTCACAATGCATTCTGGGTCGGCAAGGGGTTAGTTGATGTTTGGATTGGGTTGTGGAGTCGCACATTATCTGCTGTAGCACATTGTGGTGGGTCACAGAGATGTCTGTGAGCCAATGGTGTGTGTGTGTGTGTGTGTGTGTGTGTGTGTGTGTACGCGCAAAACATGCTGGCCTTTGCACCATCAAGCTGTGATGTAGCAAACCTGTAAATGTCACATGTCACCTGGACCTGGCCAATCACAGCGCTCACATATCAGCCTGTGGTCATCCAATGGCGGCTCCCCCTAGAGAAATAGTTCAAATCAATCATTGACTCTTTCTTTGTTGATTGATCAATACATAATAGCACATACCTAGTATTTCACTGAATTCCACAGGCCCTTGATTC
>CM055733.1:25430223-25447723 GCA_029465975.1 Dallia pectoralis
GATGCTGGGAAGGAATCAGGAATCAGGATGCTGGGTAGGAATCAGGAATCAGGATGCTGGGTAGGAATCAGGAATCAGGATGCTGGGTAGGAATCAGGAATCAGGATGCTGGGTAGGAATCAGGAATCAGGATGCTGGGTAGGAATCAGGATGCTGGGTAGGAATCATGAGGTGGAGGTGGAGTCACTGTGGATCAGACTTGTTGGTCCAGTACAGATGTGAGGTGGAGTCACTGTGGATCAGACTAGTTGGTCCAGTACAGATGTGAGGTGGAGTCACTGTGGATCAGATTTGTTGGTCCAGTACAGATGTGAGGTGGAGTCACTGTGGATCAGACTTGTTGATCCAGTACAGATGTGAGGTGGAGTCACTGTGGATCAGACTTGTTGGTCCAGTACATCCCACAGATGCTCAATCTAATCGTGATCTGGGAAATCTGGCCAGGGCAATCAGGGAATTACATTCCCATAAAAGGGGTGTACCTGGTTAACATCAATGTTTAGGTAGGTGGCACGTGTTAAATTGACGTCCGTTTTCCAACAGAACATTTTCCAGAACATCACATTCCCTTCACTGGTTTCTTCATTTTCCCACAGTGCATCCTGGTACCATCACTTCCCACAGTGCATCGTGGTGCCATCACTTGGTCATAATGTTTTGGCTCATCAGTGTGTTTATATGAGTGGTCATAATGTTTTGGCTCACCAGTGTGTTTATATGAGTGGTCATAATGTTTGGGCTCATCAGTGTATTTATATGAGTGGTCATAATGTTTTGGCTCATAAGTGTGTTTATATGAGTGGTCATAATGTTTTGGTTCATCAGTGTATTTATATGAGTGGTCATAATGTTTTGGCTCATCAGTGTATTTATGAGTGGTCATAATGTTTTGGCTCATCAGTGTATTTATGAGTGGTCATAATGTTTTGGCTCATAAGTGTGTTTATATGAGTGGTCATAATGTTTTGGTTCATCAGTGTATTTATATGAGTGGTCATAATGTTTTGGCTCATCAGTGTATTTATGAGTGGTCATAATGTTTTGGCTCATCAGTGTATTTATGAGTGGTCATAATGTTTTGGTTCATTTGTTGCTGTTCTGGTTTAAGGTGATGTTCTTTGTGTATCGGGTTCATAATATCTTCAGATGCTGAAGCATATTTTTATGTTTCCATGTGTGTTGAAGTTCGTTGTTCATAAGTGCAATCTTACTTCCTGCTGATAAAATGACAATTATCACTAATTTTATATGTGAGTAATTATATTTCAGTGGAATATGAAAAAGGAACAGGAAAACCTCATAAAATATGCATGTCACTATTTTAGTAGAAACACAAAAAAATCTTTGTGTGAGTCAATGTGAATTTTATGGAATAATAAATATAGTTATTGTAATAAAATATGAATATCTTCGTATGTTATTCCATTTATATTGACACATTAATAACTACCAATGTGATACCAATGTGGTTTAATTTACACCAAAAAAGGCGTTCTTTAAGCTTCTTCTCGGCAGAAGTTAAATTACTAAAACTCTTACCTTAAACTCCAGACACAGCACCTTAAATCCATTTCTCAATAAAGCTTCAATTTTAAGGACGTATAATTAGAATCTAAGTACTCCTTGTTCTTAAACAGACCAGTATGGATCATCAACAGAGTGATAAGACTGTAAATCCCCTGATATGAGTCTAATAATGTGAGAGTCTTACAGCTGATATATCCACATCAGAATGTCTCCCTGAGCCCGGCCAATGAGCTTATTCCTGGACCAAAGTCATTTTCCATGGATAATCTAATCTCTGATCAGATTTATATGTATGGAGAAATCATTTCAATGCATTCACGAAAAGCATCAATATTTCATCCAAAGTGAGCTAATGTAGCCTTTCATCATAAATAATAATTTGGTTAAGGTTGTTGTAAAAGTTAGATATGAAAGTGGAATAAAAAGTCTAAATGTTTGTATGTTTGTTATTTTAGCTACACATATTAAATACTATTATAAATATATTGGACAGGGAAAAAAGTTTTAATCCCTGTTGAAATATATTGCAGTAAGTGAAATTTCACCAGCAATAATAATGTAATGTAGACCAATATAATATTTCAATTACTATCCTTTTGGTGTCTGTCAAAATTGAATGTAACTTCATATACTTCTGAATTTATTAATTATCAAAAGTATACGACTGTAATTTTTCTTTCCAAAAAATATTTATTAGCTATTTCATCCCAGCATAAATGTTTTATATATGTATATAATTATATATATGTATATGCTAATACATTTACATATATATATATATATATATATATAAATATATATATATACATTTGCATATATATATATACATTTGCATATATATATATATATACATTTGCATATATATATATATATATATATATATATACATGTATATATTACCAACATGGATTATATATATTAACACATTTGTTTTTGTATACATTTAGTGATAATATTTTGTCAACCTAATAATGAATTAATTAACCATAATAATTAATCACACCATAATAGTTAATCACACCATAATAATTTAAACACCGTAATAATTTAACACCATAATAATTTAAACACCATAATAATTTAAACACCATAATAATTTAAACACCATGTGCTGTATCAGGAAATAACGTCTAAACTGACAAAACATATGAGCCTGAAACTTTTCTCTCAGTTTGTCTTGTTTCTTGTTTCTTCCCCTCTTCATTCCTCTCTTTTTCTTTCCGTCTGGTCTCTTCGTGTTTCTCCTCCATTTAGCGGCTGATCTGGGATGACGTGGTCCCATGTTCCCCAGTCCAGGAACCAGCCCGTCTCAAACTCAGACCTGCTCAGCTATGTATGTACCAGCTCCTCACTGTGAAGAGGTCTCACAGTTACCAGCTCCACTTAGAGGAGCGCATTAGACTCTGGCATTAGACTCTGGCAATAGACTCTGGCATTAGACTCTGGCATTAGACTCTGGCATTAGACTCTGGCATTAGACTCTGGCATTAGACTCTGGCATTAGGGCTCTGGCATTAGACTCTGGCATTAGACTCTGGCATTAGACTCTGGCATTAGACTCTGGCATTAGGGCTCTGGCATTAGACTCTGGCATTAGACTCTGGCATTAGACTCTGGCATTAGACTCTGGCATTAGACTCTGGCATTAGACTCTGGCATTAGGGCTCTGGCATTAGACTCTGGCATTAGACTCTGGCATTAGACTCTGGCATTAGGGCTCTGGCATTAGGGCTCTGGCATTAGACTCTGGCATTAGACTCTGGCATTAGACTCTGGCATTAGACTCTGGCATTAGACTCTGGCATTAGACTCTGGCATTAGACTCTGGCAGGACATGTTTATAATTTCTCCTGATACCATCTGAGGATCTCAGCATAACACGAATCTAAGCTCTCTCCATACAGAAAGAAATAACTTGTTTGTTTTCTACGATGCTGTTCATTCTGAAGTCAGGACGCCTACAAGACCTGTCTGATGAGAACCTCAAATGTTTTCTAGCTGGTGAAAAGCCACAAGTGACGCCTTAAGGCTTGACCCATCCATCTGCGGGGGGGAATGCCTTAGCTGATCTCCTGTTTCATTGTGTTGAGACACAACCTTTGTTCAAATACACAACAGGGACAATAAGCCAGTAAGGTTTAATGGCATGTGAACTCAATTGTCTTACTGAGATGAAAGCATGAAATGCACGGAAGGACATGGCTATATTTTACCAGTGGATTATGGGAAATTACCTCATTAACTGAACCAAGAGCACATCCCCTTTAAGCTGTTGTTGATGTTATTTTTGAAGAGGGCTTGTTTGTGTTATTTCTCTGTGAATCTGAACCTGCCGGTGTTTTGTGGTGCCAGAGCAGGAAACAGAGCTTCAGCGTTACCACGGTGACGGCAGGCACCCGCCATATTCCAACACTGTTACCATATTTAAAGAGCCACTGGCTGAATCAAGACCTTTTATTTCCCTCCTGCTAATTGTTTGATTTCCTGTTGCCACTGAAGAGCTGAGAGCAAGGAATCATGGGGCTGAGATAGAGGAGGGGTGGGGGAGGTGGGGGTGGGGGGTTGGGGTGGCACTGGGCTCACCTCCCATTCTCCCCTTTCATTTGTGTGAAACACGGGAGGTGGGTTGTGAAGACTGGAGGCCATCTCATCTCTGAAGCTTTATAGGAAACACTAAACAGAGTCTTCCACTCCTGTATCTCCAGTCTGTCTCTATAGAAACACCAAACAGGGCCGTCCACTCCTGTATCTCCAGTCTGTCTCTATAGAAACACCAAACAGGGCCGTCCACTCCTGTATCTCCAGTCTGTTTCTATAGAAACACCAAACAGGGCCGTCCACTCCTGTATCTCCAATCTGTCTCTATAAAACACCAAACAGGGCCGTCCACTCCTGTATCTCCTGTATGTCTCTATAAAACACCAAACAGGGCCGTCCACTCCTGTATCTCCTGTATGTCTCTATAGAAACACCAAACAGGGCCGTCAACTCCTGTATCTCCTGTATGTCTCTATAAAACACCAAACAGGGCCGTCCACTCCTGTATCTCCTGTCTGTCTCTATAAAACACCAAACAGGGCCGTCTACTCCTGTATCTCCTGTATGTCTCTATAAAACACCAAACAGGGCCGTCCACTCCTGTATCTCCTGTCTGTCTCTATTAAACACCAAACAGGGTCGTCCACTCCTGTATCTCCTGTATGTCTCTATAAAACACCAAACAGGGCCGACTACTCCTGTATCTCCTGTCTGTCTCTATAAAACACCAAACAGGGCCGTCCACTCCTGTATCTCCTTTCTGTCTCTATAGAAACACCAAACAGGGCCGTCTACTCTTGTATCTCCTGTCTGTCTCTATAAAAACACCAAACAGGGCCGTCCACTCCTGTATCTCCTGTCTGTCTCTATAAAAACACCAAACAGGGCCGTCCACTCCTGTATCTCCTGTCTGTCTCTATAGAAACACCAACAGGGCCGTCTACTCCTGTATCTCCAATCTGTCTCTATAGAAACACCAAACAGGGCCGTCCACTCCTGTATCTCCTGTCTGTCTCTATAAAACACCAAACAGGGCCGTCCACTCCTGTATCACCTGTCTGTCTCTATAAAACACCAAACAGGGCCGTCCACTCCTGTATCTCCTGTATGTTTCTATAAAACACCAAACAGGGCCGTCCACTCCTGTATCTCCTGTCTGTCTCTATAAAACACCAAACAGGGCCGTCCACTCCTGTATCTCCTGTCTGTCTCTATAAAACACCAAACAGGGCGTCTACTCCTGTATCTCCTGTATGTCTCTATAAAACACCAAACAGGGCCGTCCACTCCTGTATCTCCTGTCTGTCTCTATTAAACACCAAACAGGGTCGTCCACTCCTGTATCTCCTGTATGTCTCTATAGAAACACCAAACAGGGCCGTCTACTCCTGTATCTCCTGTCTGTCTCTATAAAACACCAAACAGGGCCGTCCACTCCTGTATCTCCTTTCTGTCTCTATAAAACACCAAACAGGGCCGACTACTCCTGTATCTCCTGTCTGTCTCTATAAAACACCAAACAGGGCCGTCCACTCCTGTATCTCCTTTCTGTCTCTATAGAAACACCAAACAGGGCCGTCTACTCTTGTATCTCCTGTCTGTCTCTATAAAAACACCGAACAGGGCCGTCCACTCCTGTATCTCCTGTCTGTCTCTATAAAAACACCAAACAGGGCCGTCCACTCCTGTATCTCCTGTCTGTCTCTATAGAAACACCAAACAGGGCCGTCTACTCCTGTATCTCCAATCTGTCTCTATAAAACACCAAACAGGGCCGTCCACTCCTGTATCTCCTGTCTGTCTCTATAAAACACCAAACAGGGCCGTCTACTCCTGTATCTCCTGTCTGTCTCTATAAAACACCAAACAGGGCCGTCCACTCCTGTATCTCCTGTCTCTTTTCCCCAAGTTTCTCTTCGGTCGTTTCAAACTGCTCTGCTCAAACTCAGTACTGAAATGTTAGTTCTGTTGTTCATTTCCATTCACTTAGTATTAAGTTGTTCATTGTTTACTATCAACCACCATGACAAGTACAGCATTGTTTTTTCATGCATAGCGGTCGTTTCGTAAGGAGAATTTGCTGTCTGCATCCTTCTATTGGGGTGTGATTCCTGGTCCATCTGAACTGTGTGCAGGCTGGGTGCCGGCGTGGACAGGCCTGTGTGAAGATACCAGCCTGTCATCTTACAGGCCAGGCCTATTCCCAGCTGGGGGTGGGGGCTTTAAAACTTCTTGTTTGTAATCTGCCGTGGGGGAGATGACACATTTACTGCGATCAGTGGTAGACAGACAGGCTGAGGACATACGGCGGAGCAGGCAGAACAGAGACTTACTGGGGCACTCAGTGTGGACGTTGCAATGCATTGTGGGCATGGTTGTCAGGGGCCAGAACGTCACATGGAGCGGCGGCCTTACCTACCGCTGTTTCATCACCCAGACTCTTTCTCATGCTAATTTATGGTAATTGCTGGGTTTTGTTTTGCCTTTAGAACCGGGGAATGTGTCTGGAACCAAACAGGCCTGGTGTCCAGCAGCAGATTCACACTAATTCCTCTTCTAGATTGGTCTAAGTAATCTGGGAGGGTTAGTATGTTGGGTCCAGTAATCTGGGAGGGTTTGCATGTCAGGTCCAGTAATCTGGGAGGGTTTGTATGTTGGGTCCAGTAATCTGGGAGGGTTTGTATGTCAGAACCAGTAATCTGGGAGGGTTTGTATGTTGGGTCCAGTAATCTGGGTGGGTTTGTATGTTGGGTCCAGTAATCTGGGAGGGTTTGTATGTCAGAACCAGTAATCTGGGAGGGTTTGCATGTCAGGTCCAGTAATCTGGGAGGGTTTGTATGTTGGGTCCAGTAATCTGGGAGGGTTTGTATGTTGGGTCCAGTAATCTGGGAGGGTTTGTATGTCAGGTCCAGTAATCTGGGAGGGTTTGTATGTCAGAACCAGTAATCTGGGAGGGTTTGCATGTCAGGTCCAGTAATCTGGGAGGGTTTGTATGTTGGGTCCAGTAATCTGGGAGGGTTTGTATGTTGGGTCCAGTAATCTGGGAGGGTTTGTATGTCAGAACCAGTAATCTGGGAGGGTTTGTATGTCAGAACCAGTAATCTGGGAGGGTTTGTATGTACCATATTACACAACATCACCTCTGTATGTTTTAACTATGGGTTTTACCAGTGGGTTTACCAGTGGGTTTACCAGTGGGTTTACCAGTGGGTTTACCAGTGGGTTTATTAAGTGCTACTGTGGAATTCTCATGCAGAGAGATTTTCTTTCAGAGAGATTTTCTTTCTGTGGTTCTTAATTAAAGGGTGTGTTTGTCTGCATGTGTGTGTGTGTGTGTGTGTCTAATGTGTTTGTGTGTGTCTGCGTGTCTGCATGTGTGTGTGTGTGTGTCTGCGTGTCTGCATGTGTGTGTGTGTGTCTGCCAGACCTTCTCTCCAGGTGCATCTCTTCAGTCTCTGGTTAATTCTGGCGTGTTGTTAACACTCATTTGTAAGATCATACATGTGCAGTCTTAATTTTAACACCTTGTGTGCATTTGTGTGTGTGTGTGTGTGTCTGTGTGTGTGTGTGTGTGTGTGTGTGCGTGTGTGTGTGTGTGTGTGTGTGTGTGTGTGTGTGTCAGGGATCCATGTCCAGATGAAGACGAGCCATAACAGGTGTTCTTACTGGTTCTTCTTGATTCACGTTCACCCATTCTGATTAACCCATGCTGTTGCATTCTGGGAAACACTATGTCGTCGTCCTAAATGATACCCCAATTGAATGTAGGGCACTTGTGTTGACCAGGGGCCATAAGGCTCTGTGAGTTTTTATATGTAACAGGGGACTATTTGTGACGGGGCCTGGCAGTGATTGCTACCATGCAATCAGAAATACACGTTCTCTTCTGAACAAACAAACAATCAGCCATCTGTCCAGAACAGAGAGAGGATATTTGTGTGATGCTGAGGTCTATCTTGGAGCCAGTGTAGTTTGTTTCAAATAGTTTTTATTTTGGTACAGATACCTGCTGCCTTTGTATTTGGTGTGATTTCACAGTCCTTCAGGAAACTTAAAGACAAAGGCAGGTTTGACAGCACGTGTTCCTTTTCATTTTTGACGTTGCTATAGCGTTATGTGAGATCCTAGGTTCTCTAAATTTACTACATTCAAAAATATTTTTTGAAACTTTTCTATCGATTGTCTGATTTTATAGAAATTATATAATATATTTAATATATTTAAATGCTAAGTGAATACTACTACTGCCAGTGGATTTATTGCAACTGTGTCTCAGTCAGATATCAGAACATGTCATGTATGTAAAGCATATATTCAACACATTATTCTGCGTACGCAACAATCAAATGTGTCCTGACAAGTATTGAGGTGTCTGAGATGGCGTGCCCTAATATTTACATAGCTATCAAACGAACACATCGCCTTTCCATACACATTGATATTGGTGTCAGTGTGTTGTTAGTGAGATATAGAGATGAGACACAGAGATTAGACACAGTGATTAGACATGTAGATGAGACACAGAGATTAGACATGTAGATGAGACAGAGATTAGACACAGAGATGAGACACAGAGATTAGACACAGAGATGAGACACCGAGATTAGACACAGAGATGAGACACAGAGATTAGACACAGAGATTAGACACAGAGATCAGACACATAGACGAGAAGCAGCGGTGAAGCAGGACAAGATGCTCTCCTGGTGCCGTTGTTTGAAGATCTAACATAACAAATATGTTCAGCCTCCTGGAAGGAGGAAGGAAATAAGCTCTGAGGAAACTGCCCAGGTGTGTAGGTAGGTAAGTGTGTCCATTGGTTAGAGTGTGGAGAGAAGTGAGTGGTGATTGGTTGAGGAGAGAAGTGAGTGGTGATTGGTTGGGGTGTGGAGAGAAGTGAGTTGTGATTGGCTGAGGAGAGAAGTGAGTGCTGATTGGCTGAGGAGAGAAGTGAGTGCTGATTGGTTGGGTTGTGGAGAGAAGTGAGTGCTGATTGGTTGGGGTGTGGAGAGAAGTGAGTGATGATTGGTTGGGGTGTGGAGAGAAGTGTCCCCTCTTATCATCGACTGTCTTTTATCCTCACTTTTTTCGTCTCTCTGGCAATTTAACTCGACCACTCAGTCAGCCAGCCAGTTAGTTAGTCAGCCAGCCAGTCTTTCAGTCTCTACTCAGCCATTCAGTCAGTCAGCCAATAGAAATACTAATGACCTCCTTGACAGGAGATCCATCAGTTGGCAATTACAACATCTGTCGTCATGACCACCCCTTCCCCTAAAGATGGCCCCAGCCAGAACAGGACAGACGCTCCTCCTCTTCTTGCTTCTCTTTGGAGCTGCTTGCCTCTTTCTGCCCCAGTTGGCCTGCACATCCCCTCCATTAAGTTAGGGGGTTCGGGGTGCTGGGGGTGTTGCCACTTTGTGTGGTTTCCTAAAAAGGGGGGCTCAAGACAGACTCAACACAGACAGATAGACATGTTGACAGCAAACACAAATACGGCAAAACAAATGGTTCACGCCCACCTCTTTAGATTTCCATTGAAACGCGACCCTCCACTTCTGTCTCTGTCCGCTGAGAGAAGAACCAACCAGCTGCCCGAACCAGAAGAGCACTTTTATTGAGGGACAATGACAGACGCTTCGCTATTCTCCACGCTCTCACATCCAGCTCAACCATATTTATCTTCAATGGACGTAGATCAACAGTGAACAACAGTGTATAACTGATAGGCTCCGTTTGAATCGGACGGAACAAGGCTTTGTTTGGATTTGAATCTGACCGGCATCGGCACATGTTACATGGTGGTGTGTTTCAATACAATCTGTTGCACTAAAGCCAACTAGTCTGGGTGTCTGTATGTCTTATGGGGCAACGGTTATTCTGCAGAGGTGTTACAGAAAGTGACAGAGAGACAGAGAGAGAGACACAGAGAGAGAGAGAGACAGAGAGAGAGAGAGACAGAGAGAGAGACACCGAGAGACAGAGAGAGAGAGAGAGACAGAGAGAGACAGAGAGAGACAGAGAGAGAGACAGAGAGAGAGAGAGAGACAGAGAGAGAGACAGAGAGAGAGAGAGACACAGAGAGAGAGAGAGACAGAGAGAGACAGAGAGAGAGAGAGAGACAGAGAGAGAGACAGAGAGAGAGACAGAGAGAGAGACAGAGAGAGGAAAAGAGAGGGATGAATCAATTATATTTCTCGTGGAAATGTTTTTCAGGCAAGACAGGGTTTATCTCCTCCCCTCTCCCTCCCTCCTCCCCCCTCCTCTCCTCCCTCTCCCTCCTCTCTCCTTTCTCCTCTTCTCTCCTCTCCTATTCTCTCCTCTCCTCTCTCTCCTCTCCTCTCTCTCCTCCCTCTCCTCGTCCTCCTCTCCTCTACCTACTATTCCCTGCCCTCCATTTTATCTCCATCCTGCTCTCCCCTTTTCTTTCATCACCACCTCCCATCTCTAATTCTCCTCCATCTCCACACATTTCTCCCCCTCCTCTCCCCTCCTCTTCCCCTCCCCAATCTCTCCTCCCCCATTTCTCTCCCCCGTGTCTTTAAGTGTAGCGAGGTATAGAATGCGTGACATCACAGTAAAAGCCGAGGGGATAAAGCAAAGGTCATGAGTTCCGCGGATCTGCGGGGCCCCTAGTTGAAACCCCAGTATTACGCGGTTCTCCGACACACTGTGCCATAGAAACCCAGTGATAATGCAGCCTTGTCCTCAACCATTCAGCGGCAGCAATCAGAGCGGATTTACACTTTGATGTGGAGGAGAGAAAGAAAAACCCTTTGGAGTACTGACCTTTATATCGACTCACAGACCGCCTGATTAAAATCCATAGCCTTTCATAGTCCAGGCTACAGCCATCTGAACTGGCTACATGTTCAAGTTACCGGCTAGCTGTTGCTGACTGGAACTCAATGAGAGACGTTTCAGAAGCAACCAGTGGCCTTTCTCTTTCATTCTGTTGTCAGATGCTTACTCCCCTCGTTTCCTTGTGGCTTTTGGACAGGAAATTGAAGTTTGGTGTCTGATGTTTGTTGGATTAAGGAACATTTGTTTGACGTTAGCTACATTGAACGCCCTGCAAACTCAGCACAGTGTTACTGTCTCAGCTGGAGTTCATAGGTCACAGGAACACAGCATCATGGAAACACTAAGCACATGTCAACATGCTTCTGTTCAAGTCTGGATTCATGCAGATATTCATGCAGATATGCTGGAATGTAACGCAGATCCTCCTGGAAACCTGGAAATGCATGTTGGTTCTTTATGAGGCTTTATGAAGAAAACATGTCTATTTTACTGTTCACACTGAGTGTAGAAAACATATCTATTTTATTGTTCACACTGAGTGTAGAAAACATATTTATTTTACTGTTCACACTGAGTGTAGAAAACATATCTATTTTATTGTTCACACTGAGTGTAGAAAACATATTTATTTTACAGTTCACACTGAGTGTAGAAAACATATCTATTTTATTGTTCACACTGAGTGTAGAAAACATATTTATTTCATTGTTCACACTGAGTGTAGAAAACATATTTATTTTACAGTTCACACTGAGTGTAGAAAACATATCTATTTTATTGTTCACACTGAGTGTAGAAAACATATTTATTTCATTGTTCACACTGAGTGTAGAAAACATATCTATTTTATTGTTTACACTGAGTGTAGAAAACATATTTATTTCATTGTTCACACTGAGTGTAGAAAACATATTTATTTTATTGTTTACACTTAGTGTAGAAAACATATTTATTTTACTGTTTCCAGCTAGAAAAAAAGAGAGACGGTCATTTCTTTAAACTCTGCTGTTCTCAGCAGACAGTGCGTTTTGTATTTATTTCTCCCTCATGCCTCGTTGGGTTCCTCTCTTTCTCTCCATCTCTCTCCCCTTGGTCCTCCTCTCATCTCCCTTTCTCCATTCCTCTCCCTCTGACCTCCTCTCTCTTTCTACATACGTTCCACCACAGAACCAGTCAGGTCTACATGTATACGTTCCACCCCAGAACCAGTCAGGCCCACTTGTATACGTTCCACCCGAGAACCAGTCAGGTCTACATACATACGTTCCACCCTAGAACCAGTCAGGCCCACTTGTATACGTTCCACCCCAGAACCAGTTTGTTCTACACGCATACTTCATACAGTCTTCATACAGTCTTCTTTCTGCTTCGTCAGAACAGAACAGAAGTGCATGCAAACACACAAACACAACCCCCCAAAACATTTAGCCGTACCACAGAAAAACAACAAAAAACACTTAGAACTGAGCAATAACAGCCCACTACACCGGTCATCTCTAGTCTGTGACGCACATAGGAAACCAGGCAACCAGACAGGTGCAGCCATCCACTTAATCCAGTCAGTATCCTGGGAGGACCCACCTGAGACCAGTAGGGCAGCTTGCTGAGTCTCAGACATCAGCGTTAACGGGCATTACTGCCAAACAACACAGAAACAACACAGAAACACACTACGGCTTCTCCCTGAACACAACAGGCACAGAACAAGATTTGGTTCTAATTTTACAAGCATTGGGTTAGTCCAGTTCTCTGCCTAAGTGCTTAACAGAGAATACCACTCTGAAGTGCCTGTTCCACAGAGTCATTCCTCCACCAATATGACCCAGATGATTTACATAATGGTCACTCATATATAAAGACGGGATACATACATACATACATAGATACATACATACATACAGAAAATACTTGTTTAACAGGGAAAATTAAAAATGACCACATTGGTTTAAAAAGTGAAATTCATACAACTATTTTCATACTGAACACTTATTCCGTAGTACAACATTCCTGACCTCACAACAATCCGTAATTATAGAGACATTCCATAGATACCAAGACATTCCATAGATACCAAGACATTCCATAGATACCAAGACATTCCATCGATACCAAGACATTCCATAGATAACAAGACATTCCATAGTAAAGGGACATTCCGAATCAACACACATTCCCTAGTAAAGGGACATTCCGTATCTACACAAATTCCATAGTAAATGGACATTCCGTATCTACACACATTCCCTAGTAAAGGGACATTCCGTATCTACACACATTCCATAGTAAAGGGACTTTCCGTATCTACACACATTCCATAGTAAAGGGACTTTCCGTATATACACACATTCCCTAGTAAAGGGACATTCCGTATCTACACACATTCCCTAGTAAAGGGACATTCCGTATCTACACACATTCCCTAGTAAAGGGACATTCCGTATCTACACACATTCCATAGTAAAGGGACATTCCGTATCTACACACATTCCATAGTAAAGGGACATTCCGTATCTACACACATTCCATAGTAAAGGGACATTCCGTATCTACACACATTCCATAGTAAAGGGACATTCCGTATCTACACACATTCCCTAGTAAAGGGACATTCCGTATCTACACACATTCCATAGTAAAGGGACATTCCGTATCTACACACATTCCCTAGTAAAGGGACATTCCGTATCTACACACATTCCCTAGTAAAGGGACATTCCGTATCTACACACATTCCATAGTAAAGGGACATTCCGTATCTACACACATTCCCTAGTAAAGGGACATTCCGTATCTACACACATTCCATAGTAAAGGGACATTCCGTATCTACACACATTCCATAGTAAAGGGACTTTCCGTATCTACACACATTCCCTAGTAAAGGGACATTCCGTATCTACACACATTCCATAGTAAAGGGACATTCCGTATCTACACACATTCCATAGTAAAGGGACATTCCGTATCTACACACATTCCATAGTAAAGGGACTTTCCGTATCTACACACATTCCATAGTAAAGGGACATTCCGTATCTACACACATTCCATAGTAAAGGGACTTTCCGTATCTACCGTATCTATCTATAAGTTTATATTTTCAGTTGTCGATTGAGTGGAGAAACTCAACGCTGTCTCAAAAAGATAGAGTGATGAATGTCAGTTGACCATGGAACAGACTTGAAATGGTGTTGGTCTCTAAACACTCCTGTCAGGTTAGTGGAGGACACAGTCAAGTTATCGGTTGGTTTGTCAACAATGACAAAAGGATGTTCCTTCAGGCAGAAGATCTTCCATAGTCTTTATATGTCAAGTGACTGGTCTGTTTTCTGCTTGATGGGCAATATAAGGTACATTTAGCCTGATGTGGAAAAAACAAGATCTCACACAGAGAGAGACGAAGCTGGAACAAAAGCAGAAGCATGAAATATTGATGGGATATTTACTTACAGAGAACATTCTACCAACACTATGTCTGATTTGGAGGAGGGGAAAAACAGAAACACACAAGCAGAAAAACATGGACACACAGACACACACACACACATACACACAGACCAGGTCAGGACCTCTTTGTTTGAACATGACAAGCACTCCTCACCTCTTACCTCCAGGGGTCACTGTTAGGCTGTTTTGTTTACTACCGTGAGACAATGATGTTTAGTGTCTGCTTCTAGTTTGTATGGGCCTCATCTGTGATGGTTGAGGTAGATGATGTGGGACTGATATCTCATCTGTGATGGTTGAGGTAAGAGAAGAGGAACTGATATCTCATCTGTGATGGTTGAGGTAAGAGAAGTGGGACTGTGATGGTTGAGGTAAGAGAAGAGGAACTGATATCTCATCTGTGATGGTTGAGGTAAGAGAAGAGGAACTGATATCTCATCTGTGATGGTTGAGGTAAGAGAAGTGGGACTGTGATGGTTGAGGTAAGAGAAGAGGAACTGATATCTCATCTGTGATGGTTGAGGTAAGAGAAGAGGAACTGATATCTCATCTGTGATGGTTGAGGTAAGAGAAGTGTGACTGATATCTCATCTGTGATAGTTGAGGTAAGAGAAGTGTGACTGATATCTCATCTGTGGGACTGATATCTCATATGTGATGGTTGAGGTAGATGATGTGGGACTGATATCTCCTATGTGGGACTCTCTTTCTATTCGTCCTACCTCTCTCTGGTTGTTCCAATTCAATTCAATTCAAGTGGGCTTTTAATTGGCATGAAGGTTACATCAATATTACCAAAGCATATTCCTCTATTTGACTTCCCTAAACCCATCAATAAGAATACCATGTTTTATCGCTCTTTCTCTCTCCACATCTCTTTCATTCTCTCTCCCTCTTTCCTTCTCTCCACATCTCCTTCCTTCTCCACATATCTTTCCTTCTCTCACCACATCTCTTTTCTTCTTTCTCTCCCTCTCTCTCTCCACATTTCTTTCCTTCTCTCTCCCTCTCTCTTTCCTTCCATCTCCACATCTCTTTCCTTATATCTCTCTCTTTCCTTCCTTCTCTCTTTCTCTTTCCTTCTCTCTCCCTCTCTCTTTCCTTCCATCTCTACATCTCTTTCCTCATCTCTCTCTCCATCTTATTTCAGTTCTGTTCTTACAGCTTGTTCACTTCATATCTGGACCATATTCCTGGACCACATGAGGTGATTATGACAAATTAGAAGTGTGGTAATGTTCTGATGGTATAAACACCCCAGATGTCCCTGGGAAGACGATGATCACCTTTCATCAGAATTTGTGGTGTGTGTGTGTCTCTATCTGTGTGTGTGTGTGTGTGTGTGTGTGTGTGTGTGTGTGTGTGTGTGTGTGTGTGTGTGTGTGTGTGTGTGTGTGTGTGTGTGTGTGTGTGTGTGTGTGTGTGTGTGTGTGTGTGTGCATATTCATCTGTGTTTCAGTAGAAAAGCCGCTTCTATGTGGTCATCCTGGTAGCCAGTCTCTTCCCAGTCCCCCACCCACTATCATCTATCAGTGAACTACAGGAACAC
This sequence comes from Dallia pectoralis, assembly GCA_029465975.1. Taxonomy (NCBI): domain Eukaryota; kingdom Metazoa; phylum Chordata; class Actinopteri; order Esociformes; family Umbridae; genus Dallia; species Dallia pectoralis. Next base: position 25,446,086 of record CM055733.1, read on the forward strand.
AGTATCTACAGGAACAAAGTATCTACAGGAACAAAGTATCTACAGGAACAAAGTATCTACAGGAACAAAGTATCTACAGGAACACAGTATCTACAGGAACACAGTATCTACAGGAACAAAATATCTACAGGAACACAGTATCTACAGGAACAAAGTATCTACAGGACCACAGTATCTACAGGAACACAGTATCTACAGGAACACAGTATCTACAGGACCACAGTATCTACAGGACCACAGCCTCTACAGGAACACAGTATCTACAGGAACACTGCATTTACAGGACCACTGCATCTACAGGAACACAGTATCTACAGGAACACAGCATCTACAGGAACACAGTATCTACAGGAACACTGCATCTACAGGACCACTGTATCTACAGGAACACAGTATCTACAGGACCACAGTATCTACAGGAACACAGTATCTACAGGACCACAGTATCTACAGGAACACAGTATCTACAGGACCACACCATCTACAGGACCACATTATCTACAGGAACACAGTATCTACATGAACACATCCTCTACAGGAACACATCCTCTACAGGACCACAGCCTCTACAGGAACACAGTATCTACAGGAACACTGCATCTACAGGAACACAGCCTCTACAGGAACACAGTATCTACAGGAACACTGCAACTACAGGAACACACCATCTACAGGACCACAGTATCTACAGGAACACAGCATCTACAGGACCACTGAATCTACAGGAACACAGCATCTACAGGACCACTGCATCTAGAGGAACACAGTATCTACAGGAACACAGCATCTACAAGACCACTGTATCTACAGGAACACAGTATCTACAGGAACACTGCATCTACAGGAACACAGCCTCTACAGGAACGCAGTATCTAGAGGACCACAGCCTCTACAAGAACACAGTATCTACAGGAACACTGCATCTACATGAACACTGCATCTACAGGAACACAGTATCTACAGGAACACAGTATCTACAGGACCACAGTATCTACAGGAACACAGTATCTACAGGACCACAGCCTCTACAGGACCACAGTATCTACAGGAACACAGCCTCTACAGGACCACAGCCTCTACAGGAACACAGCCTCTACCGGAACACAGCCTCTCCAAGACCACAGCCTCTACAGGAACACAGTATCTACAGGAACACTGCATCTACAGGAACACAGCTTCTACAGGAACACAGTATCTACAGGAACACTGCATCTACAGGAACACAGCCTCTACAGGAACACTGCATCTACAGGAACACAGTATCTACAGGACCACAGTATCTACAGGACCACTGCATCTACAGGAACACAGTATCTACAGGAACACAGCATCTACAGGACCACTGTATCTACAGGAACAAAGCATCTACAGGACCACTGTATCTACAGGAAGACAGTATCTACATGACCACAGTATCTACAGGAACACAGTATCTACAGGACCACAGCCTCTACAGGACCACAGCCTCTACAGGACCACAGTATCTACAGGAACACAGCCTCTACAGGACCACAGCCTCTACAGGAACACTGTATCTACAGGAACACAGCCTATACAGGAACACAGCATCTACAGGACCACTGCATCTACAGGACCACAGCCTCTACCGGACCACAACCTCTACAGGACCACAACCTC
>CM055733.1:25460223-25465223 GCA_029465975.1 Dallia pectoralis
GGCGATGCGGCAGCCATTGTGGGCGGCGATGCGGCAGCCATCTTGGGCGGCGATGCGGCAGCCATTGTGGGCGGCGATGCGGCAGCCATTGTGGGCGGCGATGCGGCAGCCATTGTGGGCGGCGATGCGGCAGCCATTGTGGGCACTGGCGTGACGGTGGCAGCCATCTTGGGCGCTGGCGTGACAGCCACAGCCATCTTGAGCGCTGGCGTGACGGCGGGAGCCATCGTGGGCGCTGGCGTGACGGCAACAGCCATCTTGGGCGCTGGCGGAACGACGGTAACCATCTTGGACGCTGGCGTGACGGCGGGAGCCATCGTGGGCGCTGGCGTGACGGCAACAGCCATCTTGAGCGCCGGCGGGACGACGGCAGCCATCTTGAGCGCCGGCGGGACGACGGCAGCCATCTTGAGCGCTGGCGTGACAGCAACAGCCATCTTGAGCGCTGGCGTGACGGCGGGAGCCATCGTGGACGCTGGCGTGACGGCGGCAGCCATCTTGGGCGCTGGCGGGACGACGGTAGCCATCTTGGACGCTGGCGTGACGGCGGGAGCCATCTTGGGCGCTGGCGGGACGGCAACAGCCATCTTGAGCGCTGGCGGGACGACGGTAGCCATCTTGGGCGCTGGCGGGACGGCAGGAACCATCGTGAACGCTGGCGTGACGGCGGGAGCCATCGTGGGCGCTGGCGTGACGGCGGGAGCCATCTTGGGCGCTGGCGGGACGACGGTAGCCATCTTGGACGCTGGCGTGACGGCGGGAGCCATCGTGGACGCTGGCATGACGGCGGGAGCCATCGTGGGCGCTGGCGTGACGGCAACAGCCATCTTGAGCGCCGGCGGGACGACGGCAGCCATCTTGGGCGCTGGCGTGACGGCGGGAACCATCGTGGGCGCTGGCGTGACGGCAACAGCCATCTTGAGCGCCGGCGGGACGACGGCAGCCATCTCAGGCGCTGGCTCCTGTAAATCCAGCCATGTCCTCCACCACGTCCTAATAATGGCCGTGGGCTGGTCATCCAACCCCTCCGGGGGTTTCTCTGTCCCTGAAGTCGGCGGCAGAAAAGGGTCTTCCCACGGCGGGGGTAGTGGCTGTAGCTCCAGGGGTTTTCCTCCCCCTGTCTGCAGCCCCGGAGCAGTGGGTGGCCGTTCCTGCAGCACCAGGACCGTGGGTGTACTCTCCGCGGTCCTCCCGGAACACCTCCTTAGCTCCCCCCCAAAAACCTTCTTGGGACGCCTTCGGGGTGCCCTCTTGCTTTCCTCCGGGAAGGACCGCGGACCCGATGTAACCAGCCCTGATAGCTGCATAGGTGGCTCATACCCGAAGTAAGCACGGAGGCGCCTATACTCCTCTTCGGGCGTCTCCGGCTTACCCCAGTCCCACTGCTCCGTGGGTTGACGGTGAGCTTCATACCTCGGAGCGCTATAGCTTGCCCCTCCGAGGAATCCACTCACCGTCCGGCTCTGCGGGCTTCTTGGGTGGCTTCGCATTCTGTCACGAATTGCAGTAGGTGTAGTGCAGGATGAAGCCAGGTGCAGAGCCAAATAATCCGTTTAGCGGGTTTTATTCAATACAACAAAAGTAAAACAAACCGTAAACGGCGAAAAAGTGCTAACTGGGCTAATGAAATAAACAGTGCGCATATCGCGTCTTATAATAAACATATACCACCAACCACAATAGCACTCCAAATATACCAACACTCACCTCTACTATATTGTGTGACATGTAAACAATGCGAAGCAATGAGTGCACTGCTCGCGACCCTCTTATATCCCAACATAAAGTGACAGATTACTAACAGCTGTGACCACGTGAAAGAGGAAGTAATCACAGCTAGTGAGAACAAAAACACGGAAGTGGATCACCGAAATGGAAGTGTAGCAACGCCACCACACCAGTCGTGACACCATTATAATTATAATTGAACCAATCCAGTGTCTGTTGTTTCCATTATAATTATAATTGAACCAATCCAGTGTCTGTTGTTGCCATTATAATTATAATTGAACCAATCCAGTGTCTGTTGTTTCCATTATAATTATAATTGAACCAATCCAGTGTCTGTGGTTTCCATTATAATTATAATTGAACCAATCCAGTGTCTGTTGTTTCCATTATAATTATAATTGAACCAATCCAGTGTCTGTTGTTTCCATTATAATTATAATTGAACCAATCCAGTGTCTGTTGTTGCCATTATAATTATAATTGAACCAATCCAGTGTCTGTTGTTGCCATTATAATTATAATTGAATCAATCCAGTGTCTGTTGTTTCCATTATAATTATTATTGAACCAATCCAGTGTCTGTTGTTGCCATTATAATTATAATTGAGCCAATCCAGAAGACACAGGGTTGTAGTCAAGTGTTAAGTCTCTTGAGCATAAACATCATGTTTACAACCTTTATGTGACCGTCCATGGAACCACAGTGAATTAGAAGTGTGAACCAACTCGCTGTAATCACGTTAGTGAGAGTAAATGAATAAAGAATGAGTGATCCATGTGTTCCTATTAACCGCCCATCTTTCATTTAATCGTTTATTTATCGTTCCATCCATTCACATAAATATTTCAGGTTGTCTTGGCGGTTTTATAGGCAGCTTATACTGATGGAACATTAAAAGGATCCTGTCCCAATGTGGCCGTATGCCTACACACACACACACACACACACACACACACACACACACAAACACACTCACACACACACACACACACACACACACACACACACACACACTCACAAACACACTCACAAACACACTCACACACACACACACTCTGACACACACTCACACACACACACACACACTCTGACACACACTCACACACACTCTGACACACACTCAATCTACAGTAATATATATATAGTACTATATCTACAGTTGTATATCGACAGTACTACATCTACGGTAGTATATCTACAGTAAAATATATACTATAGTATAATGTTATTATTAAATGTATAGAGACATAATAATCTGCTACAATATTTTCTTGTAGATTCAGCCACAGTCTTTTGTAGATTTAGTATCTCATCCATTCAGTTTCTCATAGATACAGGTTCTTGTAGACTCAGTCTAATTTACCCTATAAGTGTAAATATGTCAGTCGATGTATAAAAGAGCTTATCAATCATTTTTTCTAATCACACAATCTGCAAGGAACGACGTTCCGAAGGTTCTCCTGGACTAAATGTTGTTTTCCTGGAATTTTTCTAAACATTCTCGGTTTACCTTAATAGCAACATATCTGAAGTTCATTATCATGGGACAACCAGGAAATGTATTGCATCTTGTGTTATCAGGGGCTGTAGTTTTATATGAAATGCCTGTCTACTGCATATTACCAACACTGTTATTGTATTTTGACAGGACTAATAAGATATATTGACCTTTAACGCTCCAATTCATCTGCAGCCATCTAGAGTTCACTACCTCTACCTCAATATTATTATCCAACCTCTCTGATGAAGGAACAGTGGAACCGAAAGAGGAACGATGGAACCAAAAATACCTATTATGTGTCCTCCCACTATGCAGTGAAGAGCCACAAGTGATGAAGATCAAGTGGAGTTCCGCTGAGAGATAGATAGTGTTTGACCACCTGTCTACATCATCATTTTGGCTCAGCGTTTCTCAGACACGACTATCAGAAGGCCCCAGTTGTCTCAAATTGAAATCTGGACCTACCAGACGATATTGATCAGCACCCACTTCTAGCTGAAACATTATTCTTATTTCCAGCTGTATCTTCTGGCTGGAGCACGATGGAAGCAGAAAACCCCTGCTGAACAAAAAGAGACGGAAAAATTTGGTTGCAAAAACATAACTGACTGAATTGATGCTGAGAAAAAATAGGCAAAAAATAATGTGTACACTTTAGGAATTATAATAAATTAGACAATGAATGAATTAAAATGATTGAGACAACATAAAACCAAATAAAGTGGGACAATATTAGCAAACCCCATCCACCTAAAGGGCATTTATTATACGAGGACAAATCATTGATGTACATGGATAATTAGAAGCCAGGGGCTCAGGTACCGATTATTCTCAGAGGCACTTAGAGAGCGATGACCCAATCTGGATATTTCTGTAAAACTTGGCCCGGTTTTAGGGAACCTTTCAGAATGACTCCAGCGGGCCGGTTCCCATCAGCAATGACCTTGAAGCCCTGATGATCAGGCGTCCATGTCGGCTCTCAGCCGAGTCACCGCCCCCGACAGCTGCAATTTGATCAATTGAGCTCCCCTTCAGCGGCTGGAAACTGAGGGAAACTAAGAGCCGGAATGAGTGTCCGAGCCGATGTGGTGAGCGAGCCAAAGATGGATTAGTCCACAGATCTTCCTGTAATCACCATGGGATCTCTCTCCATTTCAGCTGTATAGATCTGGTTGTCAGGACCAGCCAGTGAAACCATTACCAGGAATAGCATGGGGGTTATACTACCATGGTTACTATGGATACTGTGGTCATTACCCCCTCCCGCCCACCTCCCCACCCCCCTCCCGCCCCTCACAACAGACCGGTCCTACAGGAAACCTTTGACAGTTAATATCTCCCATTCAAATCACTGATAATCATTAGTGAATCTAATCTCAGCCACTTCCACCATTCAGACTCTCAAACAGGCTTCTTGACAATTACAATCAAAGGCATTTTTCCACCAATATCACCTCCCCCCAGTCTCACACACACACAGTGACACACACTGACATACACTGACACACACACACACACACACACACAAACACACACTGACACACACTGACACACACACACACACACACACACTGACACACAGTGACACACACTGACATACACACACACACACGCTCAGAGACACACACACACACACACACACTCAGAGACACACACACACACTGACACACACACACACGCTCAGAGACACACACACACACTGACACACACTGACACACACTGACACACACACACACGCTCAGAGACACACACACACACACTGACACA
>CM055733.1:25467723-25485223 GCA_029465975.1 Dallia pectoralis
AGCGTTTGTATGTCTATCTGAGATGGGTGACACAAAGACATCCCTCCCCCCACACACACTCACAGACAGACACACACACACACCCAACCACACACACACACACATTCTCACACACACACACACACGCACGCACAGACACACACACACACAGACACACACACACGCACGCACAGACACACACACACACAGACACACACACACACACACACACACAGAGACAGACACACACACACACCCAACCACAGACACACACACAGACACAGACACTGGGAGTCGGTGAAGGTGGGGCAAGGAAAGGCAACCTGTTGTCTGACCTGGGTCTAACCCCTCCAGGAACTCAAAGGCCAGTTCCACCTCATCTCCGTCAGCGCTCCACCAGGGCTAAGGCCCAATCCGAATACTCCCCCTTACCCCTTCCCCTTAGCCCTACCCCTTAATTTACCCCTTCCCCTTGGCCCTCGAAACCAAGTGGTAAGGGCTACGTTCCCCTAGGAATTGGGACACCACTCGGTTTTGGCTACGTCATCATACATCGTCGCTAGCTGGCTGCTACGTCACCAGAGGCGACACAAATGTTGATCTCAAACTTCCGAGATGCAGTCTGGAAAAGTGTGTATGTCGATTGCGTGGATTTTAGTTATGTTTTTGCGATTGTCTGCAACAAGTCGCAGAAATCAAGCGAGAAGAGGTCTACGACGCCTACGAATGCTGGTAGTTTAACTTATGGTATGTATCGATTGGTTGCAAAGAACATTATCGTTTTGTATTTAAAGTTCACGGAACTAACCAACAAGGTAGCAAACATTTTTCCAAACTCAGCCATTAATGGTGTAAAAAAGTAATATTTTCCAGACTGGTGGTCCAACAAGATACTGTGCCATAAACCCCAACACGTCTATACTGCGCATATGGTTCGATGTATGTAGTAGTTATATGTTTGGTGGCGGTGCATATGGATGCAGATGTTCTTCTGTGTACTATTGTTTTTAATGTTTTTGTAAAGCACACGTGCTATATAAATAAACCTGCTTGCTTACTACTGAAGGCTGCAGACTGAACACACTGCATTGTGTTTTGTATATCTGTTTCAGTGATCACTGTTTTGAATGTCATTGATCGATGTTCAGAAACCCTTAATCAAAGACCTGTTTGAAAATTGAACAACATTGTAAAACATATACAATTGTTAAATAACAGTGCTATTTAAATTAAATGTGCAAAACTCACAACAATGTTCAAAGTGCAACAACAAACTAACTACAGTTTATCAAACATTTTTTCAAAGAGGCCCAATAACCTCTGTCTTGGCCTCACCAGTGTCCTGTATCATATCCAAATTATGTTGTACACCTAATCTTCATACAGTCTATGGTTGTACAGCATGAAACTTCGGTTCATTTTCTGCCCGAAAGCGAATTATTTGCCGGGTTTCCTCCGGCGTCCCTGTGTGATTCAGGACGGTATGTAAAGCACTTTAATCGCTATTCCAAAAGCAACAGGTTATGTTATGCACTGATATTAATTATCTGCTAAAAGAGTTAACTGTAGACAAACATGCATTGAGTAAAGGCTAGTCAGAGAAATACGGGACAAATTAGCAATGTATCTTTGGCGTTGAAAACTGGCAAAAAGTAGCAATTTAAAAAAAAACTTAAATTATTAAAATGGTTAAAAATATATATGTACAGGACTGCGTAGATCACAAAACAAGAGTGTCGTAAGTTTTAAATTCGTTATGTAATCCGAAAATACTACATTTATGGGTCTCTTTTGCTGATCTAGCAGCCATTGTTGACGTCTCGCCTTGAGTTCTGGGTACCCCTTGGTTTCAAGTGAGCTCTCGGAATGTCTTGGTTTCAAGTGGTATATACCCCTACGTCTTACCCCTTCGTCTTGATCAAAATGAGTATTCGGACAGCACTTGGTGTCGCGCGAACGCGCAAAACTAAGGGGAAGGGCTAAGGGGAAGGGGGAGTATTCGGATTGGGCCTAAAACAACAGAGTGAGGGGGGTGTGGGGTGTTGGTGGTTCGCAGGGGTGCAGGGGTGTGTTGGAATTGTCTGGGGGATGTGTGGGGGTGTGTGGGGGTGTTGGGGTTGTAAGGGGGTGTGGGGGATGTGTGAGGGTTGTGTGTGTGGGGGGGGGCTGGGCTACATTACACAGATAGGCTAGTGCTTCCTTATGCTAGGCTACATTACACAGATAGGCTAGTGCTTCCATATGCTGGGCTACATTACAGAGATAGGCTAGTGCTTCCATATGCTAGGCTACATTACACTGATAGGCTAGTGCCTCCATATGCTAGGCTACATTACACAGATAGGCTAGTGCTTCCATATGCTGGGCTACATTACACAGATAGGCTAGTGCTTCCATATGCTAGGCTACATTACACTAATCGGCTAGTGCTTCCATATGCTAGGCTACATTACACAGATAGGCTAGTACTTCCATATGCTAGTCTACATTACACAGATAGGCTAGTGCTTCCATATGCTAAGCTACATTACACAATTATACAATTTCTTATGAGATTACTTTGTACAGCAGCCCTTATTCACAGGCATATAGGGGGAGGAGTCATTATCTTACGTATTCATTAGATCTTTCTGTAAGTAGTTAGTAAAGGGTTCAATACAGAACACATTACATATTAGAGTGGCTTACAATACAATTTCTACAATCTGTTGCAACAAACTACGATTGCATTCTCAATCAGATGAGATATCAAATGGATGTCCAGAATGTTTACCCAGTGTAGTTTTCCCAGTGTAGGATTACCCAGTGTAGTTTACGGAGTGTAGGATTACCCAGTGTAGTTTACGGAGTGTAGGATTACCCAGTGTCGTTTACCCAGTGTAGTTTACGGAGTGTAGGATTACCCAGTGTAGGATTACCCAGTGTAGTTTACCTAGTGTAGTTTACGGAGTGTAGGATTACCCAGTGTAGGATTACCCAGTGTAGTTTACCTAGTGTAGTTTACCCAGTGTAGTTTACCTAGTGTAGTTTATCCATTGTAGTTTACCTAGTGTAGTTTACCCAGTGTAGTTTACCTAGTGTAGTTTACCCAGTGTAGTTTACCTAGTGTAGGATTACCCAGTGTAGTTTACGGAGTGTAGGATTACCCAGTGTAGTTTTCCCAGTGTAGGATTACCCAGTGTAGTTTACCCAGTGTAGTTTACGGAGTGTAGGATTACCTAGTGTAGTTTTCCCAGTGTAGGATTACCCAGTGTAGTTTACCCAGTGTAGTTTACCTAGTGTAGTTTATCCATTGTAGTTTACCTAGTGTAGTTTACCCAGTGTAGTTTACCCAGTGTCGTTTACCTAGTGTTAGTTTACCCAGAGTAGTTTACCCAGTGTAGTTTACCCAGTGTAGTTTACCCAGTGTAGTTTACCCAGTGTAGTTTACCTAGTGTAGTTTACCCAGTGTAGGATTACCCAGTGTAGTTTTCCCAGTGTAGGATTACCCAGTGTAGTTTACCAAGTGTAGTTTACCTAGTGTAGTTTACCCAGTGTAGGATTACCCAGTGTAGTTTACCCAGTGTAGTTTACCTAGTGTAGTTTACCCAGTGTAGGATTACCTAGTGTAGTTTACCAAGTGTAGTTTACCTAGTGTAGTTTACCCAGTGTAGGATTACCTAGTGTTAGTTTACCCAGTGTAGTTTACCCAGTGTAGTTTACCCAGTGTAGTTTACCCAGTGTAGGATTACCTAGTGTTAGTTTACCCAGTGTAGTTTACCCAGTGTAGTTTACCCATTGTAGGATTACCTAGTGTTAGTTTACCCAGTGTAGTTTACCCAGTGTAGTTTACCCAGTGTAGTTTACCCAGTGTAGTTTACCCAGTGTAGGATTACCCGGTGTAGGATTATCCGGTGTAGTTTACCCAGTGTAGGATTACCCGGTGTAGGATTATCCGGTGTAGTTTACCCGTTGTTAGTTAACCCAGTGTTAGTTTACCCAGTGTCGTTTTCCCAGTGTAGGTTTATCCAGTGTAGTTTACCTAGTGTAGGTATATCCAGTGTTATTTTCCCAGTGTAGGTTAACCGATAATTCTCTGCCCATGCCTTGTAATAATTAATTGTGATTTGTAAATCAGTAGTGTTTCCTAATTAATATGTTTCTAAATAAAAGGTTCAGCTATATAACAAAAATGTAATATTTGCAAAATATGTGTCCGATTTATATGTGAATGTGTTTGTGGGTGATTGTTTCCAGTCAGGCTGATGCCAGGTCGAACTACTGATGGGCGACAGAACGTTCTTACATAGCATAGAGACTGATTGAACTGTCCATTAGGTAGGAGATGGAAACACGATGAGGGTATGTTCGAAATGGGAAAATATCATTCTCTCACAGACCATGCTTAGTGAATACATATGTGCTGATGTGAAAGAGGAAGGTGGACAGAACGGCTGTTAGGTCAACAAATGAAAAGGAGACGATCAACGTGAGGCAGAATGACCTTTAAACAATCAGATTGACAACTCTAGTCGTGAGATGGCTGTCTTGTGAGGCATGTGCAGTGTCTCCGACCGAGCCACGGGATGGAAATGAAGAAATGTAAAGCTGTGAAACTATACGCACATCGCTATGTGGAGACAAATAAAGTAATACTGCTGTATTTGATTCAGGCATATGGGGTCTATCCAATTAATATCTGAACGGGGAGGCACAAATGTTATACGTGCTACAGAACCCCACAATTAGGCTCAATCCCAATTCACCCCTTGGCCCTACCCCTTGGCCCTTAAAACAGAGTTGCAAGGGCCAAGGGGTAGAAATATTCCCCTACGAATTGGAACAACACTTCATGAACCCGAAACGTCATCAGTCGTCGACGATGGCTCTGACATCACGGAAGCGACGAGTTTTACAGGATTTCTTTATGACAACGACTGACAACAATACCAATATGCCGTACTCCGCTGTGGCAATCTCTGTCATATGGGCAATATCAATCATTCTGCGCTTTTGTGTCGCAACTCGGACAAGAAAACGGAGACGTCTTCAACGCATGCGAATGCTGATGGATACGTTTGCGGTATGTAGGATGGACAACAAACATTAACATATTTTGTTGCAGTTCGCCTAGCTAACCCCCAGAATATTTTGTTGTATGAATATCTAAAAATGCAATTGCAATTTTTGCAAATATTTAACCAATGAGAACATGCTTGCTACAATGTAACGTTAACGTTATAGGCTACCGTTAGCTGCCTTCAGTTTGGATATGAAATGTCGGAGGAACCAATTTTTTATAGCCTACATGCATAATATGTTTACTTTATTCATTTGTGTGACATGTGTGCTGGTCTGATAAGTTAGAATGCCGTGAACATGTACTGTTTTGTTGGCTGCTATTAACGTATATAACTGAAGTCATGCATTTGGGTTGGGGGATAAGGAGATGCCAAATTTCAACAATTTCCCTGCAATTTTAACTAGTTGTACATATCCTTTTTTCAGACTGGTGATCCTAGGTCATACTGCAGACTCAACAGCAACATGCCCATCCTGCGATTGTGGTTTAATGTAGAGGAAATGGTTATTTGGCTTTGTATTTTTTGTTGCTGATGCTGCCTGTAGCATCACATGGATGTAAATATGTTATTTTACAATGTTTTTACAAATTATTTTTATACTAATAGCACAGATAGTTTACAAAATATTTTTATTAACATTATTGCAAATTCTTATAATTTAAATGTATGTAAAAAAATAAATATATATAACAACTGCATTTCAATTTGTCTATTGTTAAATAACAGAAAATAACTATACAACACAGGATGGGTGGAAAACATTTCAAAACAACATTTGATGAGTCCACGATAGGGTTGGACTTCCTCCTCTTCTTTTTTGGTGAGGGGTTTCAACAGGAGAGGCTACAGAGGTATTGGCCGTGTCTGAGGCGGTGTCTGGACTGCTAGGCTCGACAATCTCCTAAGAGAACAAAAAAAAGACAAACTTATAGGAAACACTTTATAATAATACCTGTAATGAATAACATTAGTTCAGCATTACCCTTATTATAAAGTGCTACCAAAGAAATAAGAATGGTGTATCATTAATATCACATTACTATGTATATTACAATTCTCATAACAAGTGATCAATAATCAATGTTTTATAAATCGTTGTAGTTCCGGCCCAATTTACACCTGATGGTAACGTTAGATGACAACTATCTAACCAGTCACCAATTAAAGATTAAAACACAGCTTCATTAACGTTAGTACCGAAACAAGCAACCCTGACTGCCTGGCTACCAAGACAACATGCTAACGGCTGAATTGCGATCTTTTTTATGATTGTTTAGAAGAAAATAACCATATTAGCCTAAGAATGTGGAGACCTTCGGCTACAATGACAATAGCACATATCTAATATAATATATGACACACTATAATAGCATTACAACCACGGTTATCGTAAATTGTACGAAGAAAATACTTACATTTGTATGTTGGTGAAGCCATCTCGCCGGTGATTTGCAATGCATCCTGGGAACTTTTCTCCTAGCCTCTGAAAAATCTCCGTTTCGAGGGCTATGTAGCCCTACACCTTGGCCCTACCCCTCGATCGCAACATGAATCGGGACGCCCTACCCCTCGTCGTGAACGCGCAAAATGGAGGGGTAGGGCCAAGGGGTGAATTGGGATTGAGCCTTAGACTCCTAGATAGATAGATAATGACCACAGCATTACACTATTTGATAGATAATGACCACAGCATTACACTATTTGATAGATAATGACCACAGCATTACACTATTTGATAGATAATGACCACAGCATTACACTAGTAGATAGATAATGACCACAGCATTACACTATTTGATAGATAATGACCACAGCATTACACTATTTGATAGATAATGACCACAGCATTACACTATTTGATAGATAATGACCACAGCATTACACTATTTGATAGATAATGACCACAGCATTACACTATTTGATAGATAATGACCACAGCATTACACTATTTGATAGATAATGACCACAGCATTACACTATTTGATAGATAATGATAATGACCACAGCATTACACTATTTGATAGATAATGACCACAGCATTACACTATTTGATAGATAATGACCACAGCATTACACTATTAGATAGATAATGACCACAGCATTACACTATTATAGATAATGACCACAGCATTACACTATTTGATAGATAATGACCACAGCATTACACTATTTGATAGATAATGACCACAGCATTACACTATTTGATAGATAATGACCACAGCATTACACTATTTGATAGATAATGACCACAGCATTACACTATTTGATAGATAATGACCACAGCATTACACTATTTGATAGATAATGACCACAGCATTACACTATTTGATAGATAATGACCACAGCATTACACTATTTGATAGATAATGACCACAGCATTACACTATTAGATAGATAATGACCACAGCATTACACTATTAGATAGATAATGACCACAGCATTACACTATTTGATAGATAATGACCACAGCATTACACTATTTGATAGATAATGACCACAGCATTACACTATTTGATAGATAATAATGACCACAGCATTACACTATTTGATAGATAATGACCACAGCATTACACTATACACAGCATTACACTATTAGATAGATAATGACCACATCATTACACTATTAGATAGATAATGACCACAGCATTACACTATTAGATAGATAATGACCACAGCATTACACTATTAGATAGATAATGACCACAGCATTACACTATTTGATAGATAATGACCACAGCATTACACTATTAGATAGATAATGACCACAGCATTACACTATTTGATAGATAATGACCACAGCATTACACTATTTGATAGATAATGACCACAGCATTACACTATTAGATAGATAATGACCACAGCATTACACTATTTGATAGATAATGACCACAGCATTACACTATTAGATAGATAATGACCACAGCATTACACTATTTGATAGATAATGACCACAGCATTACACTATTTGATAGATAATGACCACAGCATTACACTATTTGATAGATAATGACCACAGCATTACACTATTTGATAGATAATGACCACAGCATTACACTATTTGATAGATAATGACCACAGCATTACACTATTTGATAGATAATGACCACAGCATTACACTATTTGATAGATAATGACCACAGCATTACACTATTTGATAGATAATGACCACAGCATTACACTATTTGATAGATAATGACCACAGCATTACACTATTTGATAGATAATGACCACAGCATTACACTATTTGATAGATAATGACACTATTTGATAGATAATGACCACAGCATTACACTATTAGATAGATAATGACCACAGCATTACACTATTTTTGATAGATAATGACCACAGCATTACACTATTTGATAGATAATGACCACAGCATTACACTATTTGATAGATAATGACCACAGCATTACACTATTTGATAGATAATGACCACAGCATTACACATTTGATAGATAATGACATTACACTATTTGATAGATAATGACCACAGCATTACACTATTTGATAGATAATGACCACAGCATTACACTATTTGATAGATAATGACCACAGCATTACACTATTTGATAGATAATGACCACAGCATTACACTATTAGATAGATAATGACATTACACTATTTGATAGATAATGACCACAGCATTACACTATTTGATAGATAATGACTTACACTATTTGATAGATAATGACCACAGCATTACACTATTTGATAGATAATGACCACAGCATTACATTACACTATTTGATAGATAATGACCACAGCATTACACTATTTGATAGATAATGACACAGCATTACACTATTTGATAGATAATGACCACAGCATTACACTATTTGATAGATAATGACCACACATTATTATTTGATAGATAATGACCACAGCATTACACTATTTGATAGATAATGACCACAGCATTACACTATTTGATAGATAATGACCACAGCATTACACTATTAGATAGATAATGACCACAGCATTACACTATTTGATAGATAATGACCACAGCATTACACTATTTGATAGATAATGACCACAGCATTACACTATTTGATAGATAATGACCACAGCATTACACTATTTGATAGATAATGACCACAGCATTACACTATTTGATAGATAATGACCACAGCATTACACTATTTGATAGATAATGACACAGCATTACACTATTTAGATAATGACCACAGCATTACACTATTTGATAGATAATGACCACAGCATTACACTATTTGATAGATAATGATAACTATTTGATAGATAATGACCACAGCATTACACTATTTGATAGATAATGACCACAGCATTACACTATTTGATAGATAATGACCACAGCATTACACTATTTGATAGATAATGACCACAGCATTACACTATTTGATAGATAATGACCACAGCATTACACTATTTGATAGATAATGACCACAGCATTACACTATTTGATAGATAATGACCACAGCATTACACTATTTGATAGATAATGACCACAGCATTACACTATTTGATAGATAATGACCACAGCATTACACTATTTGATAGATAATGACCACAGCATTACACTATTTAATGACCACAGCATTAGATAGATAATGACCACAGCATTACACTATTTGATAGATAATGACCACAGCATTACACTATTTGATAGATAATGACCACAGCATTACACTATTTGATAGATAATGACCACAGCATTACACTATTTGATAGATAATGACCACAGCATTACACTATTTGATAGATAATGACCACAGCATTACACTATTTGATAGATAATGACCACAGCATTACACTATTTGATAGATAATGACCACAGCATTACACTATTTGATAGATAATGACCACAGCATTACACTATTTGATAGATAATGACCACAGCATTACACTATTTGATAGATAATGACCACAGCATTACACTATTTGATAGATAATGACCACAGCATTACACTATTTGATAGATAATGACCACAGCATTACACTATTTGATAGATAATGACCACAGCATTACACTATTTGATAGATAATGACCACAGCATTACACTATTTGATAGATAATGACCACAGCATTACACTATTTGATAGATAATGACCACAGCATTACACTATTTGATAGATAATGACCACAGCATTACACTATTTGATAGATAATGACCACAGCATTACACTATTTGATAGATAATGACCACAGCATTACACTATTTGATAGATAATGACCACAGCATTACACTATTTGATAGATAATGACCACAGCATTACACTATTTGATAGATAATGACCACAGCATTACACTATTTGATAGATAATGACCACAGCATTACACTATTTGATAGATAATGACCACAGCATTACACTATTTGATAGATAATGACCACAGCATTACACTATTTGATAGATAATGACCACAGCATTACACTATTTGATAGATAATGACCACAGCATTACACTATTAGATAGATAATGACCACAGCATTACACTATTAGATAGATAATGACCACAGCATTACACTATTTGATAGATAATGACCACAGCATTACACTATTTGATAGATAATGACCACAGCATTACACTATTTGATAGATAATGACCACAGCATTACACTATTTGATAGATAATGACCACAGCATTACACTATTTGATAGATAATGACCACAGCATTACACTATTTGATAGATAATGACCACAGCATTACACTATTTGATAGATAATGACCACAGCATTACACACAGCATTATACTATTAGATAGATAATGACCACAGCATTACACTATTTGATAGATAATGACCACAGCATTACACTATTTGATAGATAATGACCACAGCATTACACTATTTGATAGATAATGACCACAGCATTACACTATTTGATATATAATGACCACAGCATTACACTATTTGATAGATAATGACCACAGCATTACACTATTTGATAGATAATGACCACAGCATTACACTATTTGATAGATAATGACCACAGCATTACACTATTTGATAGATAATGACCACAGCATTACACTATTTGATAGATAATGACCACAGCATTACACTATTAGATAGATAATGACCACAGCATTACACTATTTGATAGATAATGACCACAGCATTACACTATTAGATAGATAATGACCACAGCATTATACTATTAGATAGATAATGACCACAGCATTACACTATTTGATAGATAATGACCACAGCATTACACTATTTGATAGATAATGACCACAGCATTACACTATTTGATAGATAATGACCACAGCATTACACTATTTGATATATAATGACCACAGCATTACACTATTTGATAGATAATGACCACAGCATTACACTATTTGATAGATAATGACCACAGCATTACACTATTTGATAGATAATGACCACAGCATTATACTATTAGATAGATAATGACCACAGCAGGACTTAGGGACTTCACATCCTCCAAATGAGCATGTATATTAGGGTCATCAGGAAGTCCACCTGCACATTTGGTTCTACCAAAGAACTGGACATATCTAGGGTTTGAGAGATTGAGGGTGAGAGAGAGATGGGGAGAGACAGATCAGGGGAAAGGGATTGAAACGGAAAGGGAGAATGAAAGAGAGAGAAAGGAGAGGGCTGAGGAGCGATAGAGTAGAGAAAGACAAGGAGAGGCATTAGTGGTTGTAGACAGCTGCCAAATGATGCCCTTGATTGGCTGGGTTCTGGTTTGGCAGCAGAAGGTGTGAGTGGTGATTAGCCTGCCTCAGCTCTGATGAACAGATGCTGCTAACAAAGACCCGGTTCATTGTGGTTAATAGTCAATCTCTGCCAGGTTGGTCCATGTAGCTGCGGAGATGCTGAGCTTAGGGGAAAATCTGCTTCCATAGCGCTTCCTCTTCTTCATCTCCTCTTCCCAGTGGTGTGACTATACGTCCATCCGACCCTGTGCAAATCCTTTACTTGGCCAGTCAGACAACAGTGTGATGGACCCAATGACAGAGGCTCTAACACTAATGTAACTACATGGCATATCTACATATAACTAGGGGCCCTAGCATTCAGAACCCTATCTACAAATATCTAATGGTCCCAGCATACAGAACCCTATCTACAAATATCTAATGGTTCCAGCATTCAGAACCCTATCAACAAATATCTAATGGTTCCAGCATACAGAACCCTATCTACAAATATCTAATGGTTCCAGCATACAGAACCCTATCTACAAATATCTAATGGTTCCAGCATTCAGAACCCTATCTACAAATATCTAATGGTCCCAGCATACAGAACCCTATCTACAAATATCTAATGGTTCCAGCATTCAGAACCCTATCAACAAATATCTAATGGTTCCAGCATACAGAACCCTATCTACAAATATCTAATGGTTCCAGCATACAGAACCCTATCTACAAATAGCTAATGGTTCCAGCATACAGAACCCTATCTACAAATATCTAATGGTTCCAGCATTCAGAACCCTATCTACAAATATCTAATAGTTCCAGAATACAGAACCCTATCTACAAATATCTATTCTCCACCCCTCCTCCACCTTCTCTCCACCCCTCCTCCACCTTCTCTCCACCACTCCTCCACCTTCTCTCCACCCCTCCTCCACCTTCTCTCCACCCCTCCTCCACCTTCTCTCCACCACTCCTCCACCTTCTCTCCACCACTCCTCCACCTTCTCCCACCCCTCCTCCACCTTCTCCCCACCCCTCCTCCACCACTCCTCCACCTTCTCTCCACCCCTCCTCCACCTTCTCTCCACCACTCCTCCACCTTCTCTCCACCCCACCTCCACCTTCTCTCCACCACTCCTCCACCTTCTCTCCACCACTCCTCCACCTTCTCTCCACCACTCCTCCACCTTCTCTCCACCCCTCCTCCACCTTCTCTCCACCCCTCCTCCACCTTCTCTCCACCACTCCTCCATCTTCTCTCCCTCCCTCCTCCACTTTCTCTCCACCCCCTTCTCCACCCCCTTCTCCACCCCCTTCTCCACCTTCTCTCCACCCCTCCTCCATCTTCTCTCCACCCCTCCTCCACCTTCTCTCCACCACTCCTCCACCTTCTCCCCAACCCTCCTCCACCCCTCCTCCACCTTCTCTCCACCCCCTCCTCCACCTTCTCTCCACCCCTCCTCCACCTTCTCTCCACCACTCCTCCACCTTCTCTCCACCACTCCTCCACCTTCTCGCCACCACTCCTCCACCTTCTCTCCACCCCTCCTCCACCTTCTCTCCACCACTCCTCCACCTTCTCTCCACCACTCCTCCATCTTCTCTCCACCACTCCTCCACCTTCTCTCCACCCCTCCTCCACCTTCTCTCCACCCCTCCTCCACCTTCTCTCCACCCCTCCTCCACCTTCTCTAAACCCCCTCCTCCACCTTTTGTCTAGTCCCTTCATGAGGATAGATATGTTCCCTACACTAATGTTTGGGCTTCCGTAATGAGTCTGGTATTTGCAAGAAAATCTCATCATAATCAGTCAGAGGAGGATAGTATGTTAGGAGCTATGGGTCTGTCTGTAGCTCCTCCAGGAGTGAGGGGTCTGTCTGTAGCTCCTCCAGGAGTGAGGGGTCTGTCTGTAGCTCCTCCAGGAGCTATGGGTCTGTCTGTAGCTCCTCCAGGAGTGAGGGGTCTGTCTGTAGCTCCTCCAGGAGCTATGGGTCTGTCTGTAGCTCCTCCAGGAGCTATGGGTCTGTCTGTAACTCCTCCAGGAGCTAGGGGTCTGTCTGTAACTCCTCCAGGAGCGAGGGGTCTGTCTGTAGCTCCTCCAGGAGCTATGGGTCTGTCTGTAGCTCCTCCAGGAGCTTGGGGTCTGTCTGAAGCTTTTCCAGTAGCTAGGGGTCTGTCTGTAGCTCCTCCAGGAGTTTGGGGTCTGTCTGTAGCTCCTCCAGTAGCTATGGGTCTGTCTGTTGCTCCTCCCGTAGCTAGGGGTCTGTCTGTAGCTCCTCCGGGAGCTTGGGGTCTGTCTGTAGCTCCTCCAGTAGCTATGGGTCTGTCTGTTGCTCCTACCGTAGCTAGGGGTCTGTCTGTAGCTCCTCCAGGAGCTTGGGGTCTGTCTGTAGCTCCTCCAGGAGCTACGGGTCTGTCTCTAGCTCCTCCAGGAGCTATGGGTCTGTCTGTAGTTCCTCCAGTAGCTATGGGTCTGTCTGTAGCTCCTCCAGGAGCTATGGGTCTGTCTGTAGTTCCTCCAGTAGCTAGGGGTCTGTCTGTAGCTCCTCCAGGAGCTTGGGGTCTGTCTGTAGCTCCTCCAGGAGCTATGGGTCTGTCTGTTGCTCCTCCCGTAGCTAGGGGTCTGTCTGTAGCTCCTCCGGGAGCTTGGGGTCTGTCTGTAGCTCCTCCAGGAGCTATGGGTCTGTCTGTAGCTCCTCCAGGAGCTATGGGTCTGTCTGTAGCTCCTCCAGGAGCTATGGGTCTGTCTGTAGCTCCTCCAGGAGCTATGGGTCTGTCTGTAGTTCCTCCAGGAGCTATGGGCCTGTCTGTAGCTCCTCCAGGAGCTATGGGTCTGTCTGTAGCTCCTCCAGGAGCTCAGGGTGCTGACTTCCTGCGGGTGATGGTTTTTTGATGGTATCGCTGATGAAAGGATGTTATCAAATCATGTTGATTGTGTGGCTTAAATGGGTATTGCTTCGTTGTTTATCCAATGAATGAGATTATTGTCTTCTGCATATGGTAATAGCTAGTTGCTAATAGCAACGAAAACATCTGAATCAGTTTGTACAAGGCAAATAGACTGCGAATCAACTCACAGTTGGCTGTCTTATGAGTTCTCTCATCAAAACAGTGGCGAACGTTCAGTCAGACTTAATGATGTCCTACAGAGGGTCTGTCTCCCTGTATAACCTGGTCTAATGAAGTGTACTACAGAGGGTCTGTCTCTCTATATAACCTGGTCAAATGTAGTGTACTACAGAGGGTCTGTCTCTCTATATAACCTGGTCTAATGTAGTGTACTACATAGGGTCTGTCTCTCTATATAACCTGGTCTAATGTAGTGTACTACAGAGGGTCTGTCTCTCTATATAACCTGGTCAAATGTAGTGTACTACAGAGGGTCTGTCTCCCTGTATAACCTGGTCTAATGTAGTGTACTACAGAGGTTCTGGCTGGATCCATGTGGGATGTGTGCTGAAGATGACTTCATTCACCTGAACCTGGTAATTAGAGATGTCAGGAACGCTGGAGAAAACAGTAACATTTTGTGCTCATTGATACCTCACTTAGAGCCTAAAATTGATGCCTTTTTCTAAATCAGCAGACGTGTCTATTAAAGACACTTTACTGTTCACAAAGAAGGGAATATGGAGTAGGATGAAGAGAGAACCTGGAGGAAGATGATGGAGAGGAGGAGAGTTAGAGAGGGTTGAGGGAGGGGTGTGTGACTGACAGGGGTCTAACAGGAGGGCTATTGTTGAAGAGTGGATTAGCCTTTTGTGTTATTCAGATTGGAGAGAAGGCTTGAGAAATCATGTCTGAAATGACGGAAATTATGGAGCAGACATGCACAGAGCCCAGATACCCACTCCTGTGGTTCAGTTATTTAACTCGACATGCATAGATGCGTCATCCTGGGGACATTTGCTATATTTATTATCATTATGTTTCACATGCAATTCAGAGTACTATGTTTTGTATCAAAGACTGGAAGCATCGTAATGGAGACGTCTCATATATATTTCACATGGTCTTCTCAGTAGAAGGTCAGGTGTGTCTTGACACGAAGCAGAGCTGATGCATCTAGATAACCCAAACGTGGAGAGAGAACACACAAACTAGGCACAGGTCAATGGGCATCATGGGAATTCAGCAAGATTTGTACCTACATTTTTTTAATTAAATAATTTCTTGGAAAAATCTGAGATCCTGTTATTTCAATGTATTGCCTTGTGCATATATTTAAACATGCAAGCCAGCTGTATTCAGATACAGAACAATGACTTTGATGGTCAAGAAACAAGAGGCCTCACTCTTATCCAAAACTGTCACAAGTGGGTACTTTTTGTTTCACACAGGGCTGTTTGTGAGGTGAACTTTCTGTTTTGCGGTTGTTTGTTTTGGAATTGAGCACATCTGACTTCAATTAGCGATTAGCTAGGAATATTTAAATCACTGGAAAACTTAGTCGTATATTGTTTCATGTGACGTTACTTCAGTCTAGTTGAGGGTTTGTGTTGGTCTTAGATGTTTTTGAATTTATTAATTCAGTCACTCTATATCGCAGTTTTGTTTTAATCACAGCGTTTATGTTTTTCGTTCATTGTCGTGTTTGTTTCATCTACATTAAAAAACTCATTAAACATTATTCCGGCTACCATTAAGTTGGTGACAAAACCCAGGAAGGATGTTTGACCCCTAACCCTCCAACTACAGACTGGGGTCATCTGGATCACAGAGAGATGTTTTTGTCATTGTACAGAGGATAGAATTAAAGGTGACAGAAGTAGGAACAGCCACCTATCAAACATTTTCTACATGAATGCTATGCTACATGTATGCTATGCTATATTAGCCACCTACTGGTCATGTCACTGTATCTGTTGGCATTTCTCAAAGGACTCCAAGGACCGCTTTGAGGGATTTGTACAATAGCATACTTCTCATTAAATCCCAGGATCCAGCCAGCGAGGAAAGACAGACGCAAAAAGAAAAAAAAGATGAATGTATCCGTCGCCACTAGCAAAGCTATTCACATTAGCACTCGGCTACACGTCTAAACAAAGTTAAAGACAAGAAGAGCGATAGAGATGACAGCGCCACGGTGGTCGCTTCTCCAAATTGAATGAATATGAGAGTGGTTGTGGATCCCATTCCCCATGGTGCACTTGTTTCCAAGGCAGGCGTCAGCCACTGCTGTTTAATGTACACTCATGCCCCATCTCCCCTTCCTCTCATTATTCCCCCGCTCCATCCACACCTTCGTCTCAGACACTCTTTTCTGGCGGCCCCATGCTGGCCAGCTCTATTTATTGAATACATCGTGTGCTGCTCCAAAAGCATTTTTCCACCTGAGCTGCCGGCTGCAACTTTTATGGCCCTGGTTTGTGAAGGGGGCCTGGGGGCCTGGGGGGCCTGGGGGCCTGGGGGGCTGGGGGGGCCTGGGGGGCCTGGGATTTTTATCACACGTGTAATGCACTGGGAAAACAGGGTCATCTAACCCTGCAATGACCAGGCAGGAGAGATGATGGGATAGAGAGAGGATAGAGGAGAGAGAGTGGAGAGTGGAGAGTGGAGAGAGGAGAGAGGAGAGAGGAGAGAGGAGAGAGGAGAGAGGAGAGAGGAGAGAGAGGGAGAGGAGAGAGGAGAGAGGAGGAGAGAGGAGAGAGGGAGAGAGGAGAGAGAGGAGAGTGGAGAGAGGAGAGAGGAGAGAGAGGAGAGTGGAGAGAGGAGAGAGAGAGGAGAGGGAGAGAGGAGAGAGGAGAGAGGAGAGAGAGGAGAGTGGAGAGTGGAGAGAGGAGAGAGGAGAG
>CM055733.1:25487723-25497723 GCA_029465975.1 Dallia pectoralis
AACATTAGACCAGTGACTAGTGGTATCATATATAGTCCCTAACATTAGACCAGTGACTAGTGGTATCGTATATAGTCCCTAACATTAGACCAGTGACTAGTGGTATCGTATATAGTCCCTAACATTAGTCCAGTGACTAGTGGTATCATATATAGTCCCTAACATTTGACCAGTGACTAGTGGTATCGTATATAGTCCCTAACATTAGACCAGTGACTATTGGTATCGTATATAGTCCCTAACATTAGACCAGTGACTAGTGGTATCGTATATGGTCCCTAACATTAGACCAGTGACCAGTGGTATCGTATATAGTCCCTAACATTAGACCAGTGACTAGTGGTATCGTATATAGTCCCTAACATTAGACCAGTGACTAGTGGTATCGTATATAGTCCCTAACATTAGACCAGTGACTAGTGGTGTCGTATATAGTCCCTAACATTAGACCAGTGACTAGTGGTATCATATATAGTCCCTAACATTAGACCAGTGACTAGTGGTATCATATATAGTCCCTAACATTAGACCAGTGACTAGTGGTATCATATATAGTCCCTAACATTAGACCAGTGACTAGTGGTATCATATATAGTCCCTAACATTAGACCAGTGACTAGTGGTATCATATATAGTCCCTAACATTAGACCAGTGACTAGTGGTATCGTATATAGTCCCTAACATTAAACCAGTGACTAGTGGTATCATATATAGTCCCTAAAATTAGACCAGTGACTAGTGGTATCGTATATAGTCCCTAACATTATACCAGTGACTAGTGGTATCGTATATAGTCCCTAACATTAGTCCAGTGACTAGTGGTATCGTATATAGTCCCTAACATTAGACCAGTGTTTAGTGGTATCATATATAGTCCCTAACATTAGACCAGTGTGTAGTAGTATCATATATAGTCCCTAACCTTAGACCAGTGACTAGTGGTATCATATATAGTCCCTAACATTAGACCAGTGACTAGTGGTATCGTATATAGTCCCTAACATTAGACCAGTGACTAGTGGTATCATATATAGTCCTTAACATTAGACCAGCGACTAGTGGTATCATATATAGTCCCTAACATTAGACCAGTGACTAGTGGTATCATATATAGTCCCTAACATTAGACCAGTGACTAGTGGTATCATATATAGTACCTATCATTAGACCAGTGACTAGTGGTATCATACATAGTCCCTAACATTAGACCAGTGACTAGTGGTATCATATATAGTCCCTAACATTAGACCAGTGACTAGTGGTATCATATATAGTACCTATCATTAGACCAGTGACTAGTGGTATCATACATAGTCCCTAACATTAGACCAGTGACTAGTGGTATCATATATAGTCCCTAACATTAGACCAGTCCTTAATGCCACCTTACACCTCGGTAATTAGTGGTGCTCTATATCATGTAGTCACATATTGGGTTTACCTGACTTCTTAAGGCTGTGTAGGACATTTCTGACTGTCTGGCTGTCTGACTGTTTGGCTGTCTGGCTGTCTGACTGTTTGGCTGTCTGACTGTCTGGCTGTCTGGCTGTCTGGCTGTCTGGCTGTCTGACTGTTTGACTGTTTGACTGTTTGGCTGTCTGACTGTTTGGCTTTCTGTCTGTATGCTGTGACTGAAGTTCTCAAGTGCTGATCACAGTGAAATAAAATGGTTGTGTGCTAATTGACAGACACACACTTTTCCATCTCCGCCTTCTTTCCCTTCCCTCTGTATTTAACAGTTACACCACCAGAGAAAGGCAGACAGAAATGCAGGCAGAAAAACAGTCAGATAAGCAGACATAAAGGCGGGCTCATCTGAGGGGTTTGTGTGTTGCTATGGGCGCTCCTTCCCTCATTAATTCCACTGATTTCTCCAGATGGGAAACAAAATATGAGTTTTTCTTCTGCCTCAGGCAGCACGGCTGCTTTAGTAAGGTGTTCTGTAAATCCCTGGATACACAACAAAACAGGTCAAAGAGCTCACGTCTGAAACCAGGCTGGAGACATGGCTGGAGACACACATGGAGACATGACTGGAGACACATCTGGAGACACGGCTGGAGACACATCTGGAGACACAGCTGGAGACACATCTGGAGACACGGATGGAGACACATTTGGAGACACGGATGGAGACACATCTGGAGACACGGATGGAGACACATCTGGACACACGGCTGGAGACACATCTGGAGACATGGCTGGAGACACATCTGGAGACACGGCAGGAGACACATCTGGAGACAAGGTTGGAGACACGGCCGGAGACACGGCAGGAGACACATCTGGAGACATGGCTGGAGACACTTCTGGAGACACATCTGGAGACACATATGGAGACACATCTGGAGACACGACCGGAGACACATATGGAGACACATCTAGAGACACATCTGGAGACACGGCTGGAGACACATATGGAGACACATATGGAGACACATATGGAGACACATCTGGAGACACGGCAGGAGACACATCTGGAGACAAGGTTGGAGACACATCTGGAGACACATATGGAGACATTACTGGAGAAACGGACAGCAGGGTCGCTGTGAGGGCCTGAGAGATGGATTTAGAGAAGGGATGGGAAATATCTGAATATCGGAGATGGCGTGGCAGACCTGACCAGCAGAGACGTCAATTCCTTCATGCCTTTGAGTCAAGGCACATGCTAATTTGAATTATGCAAATTAATTGGCACTCCCAATGTGGCATCAAATGCTAGTGCACCCACATTGTATGCTACATTAAGCTGTTCAGCCAATAAAACACACTCCTCTACAAGAGAACCCATGCGTCTCCAGGCGTTGGAAAGCAAATGGGCACAGATGTTAGAGGTTGGCATTAGGTTTCAGGCTGAAAGCAACGGATGGTGGAGAGTGTGTGTGGTGTGTGGTGTCTGGTGTGTGGTGTTTGGTGTGTGGTGTGTGGTGTTTGGTGTGTGGTGTGTGGTGTGTGGTGTGTGTGGTGTGTGGTGTGTGTGGTGTTTGGTGTGTGGTGTTTGGTGTGTGGTGTTTGGTGTGTGGTGTGTAGGGCTTGGTGTTTGGTGTGTGGTGTGTGGTGTGTGGTGTGTGGTGTGTGCTGTGTGCTGTGTGGTGTGTGGTGTTTGGTGTGTGGTGTGTGGTGTTTGGTGTGTGGTGTTTGGTGTTTGGTGTGTGGTGTGTGCTGTGTGCTGTGTGCTGTGTGCTGTGTGCTGTGTGCTGTGTGCTGTGTGCTGTGTGCTGTTTGGTGTGTGGTGTGTGTGGTCTTTGGTGTTTGGTGTGTGGTGTGTGTCTGTGGTGTGTGGTGTGTGGTGTGTGGTGTGGTGTGTGGTGTGTGGTGTGTGGTGTGTGGTGTGTGGTGTGTGGTATGTGGTATGTGGTGTTTGGTGTGTGTGGTGTGTGGTGTGTGGTGTGTGGTGTGTGGTGTGTGGTGTGTGGTGTGTGGTGTGTGGTGTTTGGTGTGTGGTGTGTGGTGTGTGGTGTCTTTGTGGTGTGTGTTGTGTGTGTGTGTGTGTAGTGTGTCTGTGGTGTGTGTGTGTGTGTTGTGTGTGTTTGTGTGGTGTGTGTGGTTGTTGGTGGTGTTCAGTTGAATGGTACAGTACAGTTTAACTTCAGTTGAATGGTACAGTACAGTTTAACTTCAGTTGAATGGTACAGTACAGTTTTACTTCAGTTGAATGGTACAGTGCAGATGTACTTCAGTTGAATGGTACTGTGCAGATGTACTTCAGTTCACTGGAGCTGCAGTTTCTAAACAGTTGCAGACAGGAATCTCTCCTGTAGAGCTCCAATTTTGAAGTAATTATTGTAAGAGATGTAGACTCAGTCTCAACAGTCTACTATTTACTGAAGACTCATCTTTAAAGTAGAGTCTATAATTTGTTGTAATCTGGGATTCCACAGAGAGGTCCTCAGGTCCCAACCCAGGAGATGACCCATTGATACATAACAAAACTGGACCACAATGTTTTAGACACGTCTCTGACAATGTATCAGTCTATAATTGTCCCAGTCTGTAATTGCCTCAGTCTGTAATTGTCTCAGTCTCTAGTTGTCTCTGTCTTTAATTGTCTCAGTCTCTAGTTGTCTCAGTCTCTAGTTGTCTCAGTCTCTAATTGTCTCTGTCTATAATTGTCTCAGTCTCTATTTGTCTCAGTCTGTAAATGTCTCACTCTCTAATTTTCTCAGTCTATAATTGTCTCAGTCTCTAATTTTCTCAGTCTCTAATTTTCTCAGTCTATAATTGTCTCAGTCTCTAGTTGTCTCAGTCTCTAATTTTCTCAGTCTCTAATTTTCTCAGTCTATAATTGTCTCAGTCTCTAGTTGTTTCAGTCTCTAATTTTCTCAGTCTCTAATTTTCTCAGTCTATTGTCTCAGTCTCTAGTTGTCTCAGTCTCTAATTTTCTCAGTCTCTAATTTTCTCAGTCTATAATTGTCTCAGTCTCTAGTTGTCTCAGTCTCTAATTGTCTCATTCTCTAGTTGTCTCAGTCTCTAATTTTCTCAGTCTATAATTTTCTCAGTCTATAATTGTCTCAGTCTCTAGTTGTCTCAGTCTCTAATTATCTCATTCTCTAGTTGTCTCAGTCTCTAATTTTCGCAGTCTATAATTGTCTCAGTCTCTAGTGGTCCTTTTCTGCATAGGTATTTTTTTCATCTAGTTGATGCTCCTATTTTCCCTCCAATTGTTTATCGGGGTTTATCATATTTCAGCTAATTTAACTTGTGAACAAAATATTAACTGAAAACATAACAAATATTGAGCTTTAACGATTCGGTTTTAGAAACAAGTGTCATATTTTCTCGGTTGGAAAGCTTTAAGGCAATTCTTTCCAATTAAACACAGTTTGTATGTCCCAAATGAAATGTGTCTGTAGTAAACACCATAAACACCAAACACCAAAAGTGACATTGGTATTGTAATCCCTGTGAATCTGAGAGAAAGAGATGCAGAGATGCAGAGATGCAGAGATGCAGAGATGGAGAGATGGAGCGATGGAGAGATGGAGAGATGGAGAGATGGAGAGATGGAGCGATGGAGAGATGGAGAGATGGAGCGATGGAGAGATGGAGAGATGGAGAGATGGAGAGATGGAAAAATGCAGAGATGCAGAGATGCAGAGATGGAGAGATGGATCCACAGTTAGCCTCACCTGACAACAGACCATGCCCTTCTCACACCAATGCCACCACCCTCCGATACATCCTTCAACCCACACCCACTAGGCCCCTCCCAACCACATCCACCCCTCCCCACCCCATCCACCTCTCCCCACCCCATCCACCCCTCCCCACCCCATCGACCCCTCCCCATCCCATCCACCCCTCCCCACCCCATCCAGCCCTCCCCACCCCATCCACCCCTCCCCACCCCTCCCACCCCTCCCCCACGTTGACATACACGAGTCAAGCCAAAGTGACAAATAGCATGTATTAATTAGCCAGTAGAGTGGATGAGATTGCTGTTATTAACAGAAGAGAGGGAAAGGAGAGAGGAGAGAAAGGAAAACCGGGAACAGGGCTGAGTTTAATTGCCTGTGACATCAAAGTGAGGGCACTGGTATTTCAAGCGTCATTTAAAATGTTTGATATTGAAGCTATTGTGTTCACGTCAAGATGGTCTACAAATACTGAGACGTTTAAAGTGAAGGAATTGAGCTATCTGTATCTAGAATGAGTGTATGTGTGTATGAGTCTATGAAGTGTATGAGTGTAATAGTGTATGAGTGTGTGAGTGTATGAGTGTATGAGTGTATGAGTGTGTGAGAGTGTGAGTGTATGAGTGTGTGAGTGTATGAGTGTATGAAGTGTATGAGTGTATGAGTGTATGAGTGTATGAGTGTATGAGTGTGTGAGAGTGTGAGTGTATGAGTGTGTGAGTGTATGAGTGTATGAAGTGTATGAGTGTATGAGTGTGTGAGTGCATGAGTGTGTGAGTGTGTGAGTGTATGAGTGTATGAGTGTGTGAGTGTATGAGTGTATGAAGTGTATGAGTTTATGAGTGCATGAGTGCATGAGTGTATGAGTGTGTGAGTGCATGAGTGTATGAGTGTATGAGTGTATGAGTGTATGAGTGTATGAGTGTGTGAGTGTGTGAGTGTGTGAGTGTGTGAGTGTATGAGTGTGTGAGTGTGTGAGTGTGTGAATGAATGAGTGTATGAGTGTGTGAGTGTGTGAGTGTATGAGTGTATGAGTGTGTGAGTGTATGAGTGCATGAGTGTATGAGTGAGTGCGTGAGTGCGTGAGTGTGTGAGTGTGTGAGTGTGTGAGTGAGTGTATGAGTGTGTGAGTGAGTGTATGAGTGTGTGAGTGTGTGAGTGTGTGAGTGTATGAGTGTGTGAGTGAATGAGTGTGTGAGTGTGTGAGTGTATGAGTGTGTGAGTGTGTGAGTGAGTGAGTGTGTGAGTGTGTGAGTGTATGCGTGTAATAGTGTATGAGTGTATGAGTGCGTGAGTGCATGAGTGTATGAGTGTGTGAGTGTATGTGTGTGTGAGTGTATGAGTGTATGAAGTGTGTGAGTGCATGAGTGTATGAGTGTGTGAGTGTGTGAGTGTGTGAGTGTGTGAGTGTATGAGTGTGTGAGTGTGTGAGTGTATGACTGTATGAGTGTGTGAGTGTATGAGTGTATGAGTGTATGAGTGTGTGAGTGTATGAGTGTATGAGTGTGTGAGTGTGTGAGTGTATGAGTGTGTGAGTGTGTGAGTGTGTGAGTGTATGAGTGTGTGAGTGTGTGAGTGTGTGAATGAATGAGTGTGTGAGTGTGTGAGTGTGTGAGTGTATGAGTGTGTGAGTGTATGAGTGCATGAGTGTATGAGTGAGTGCGTGAGTGTATGAGTGTGTGAGTGTGTGAGTGTGTGAGTGTGTGAGTGTGTGAGTGAGTGTATGAGTGTGTGAGTGAGTGTATGAGTGTGTGAGTGTATGAGTGTGTGAGTGTGTGAGTGTATGAGTGTGTGAGTGTGTGAGTGAATGAGTGTATGAGTGTGTGAGTGTGTGAGTGACTGAGTGTATGAGTGTGTGAGTGTGTGAGTGTATGAGTGTGTGAGTGTATGAGTGTGTGAGTGTGTGAGTGTATGCGTGTAATAGTGTATGAGTGTATGAGTGTATGAGTGTATGAGTGTGTGAGTGTGTGAGTGTGTGAGTGTATGAGTGTATGAGTGTGTGAGTGTGTGAGTGCATGAGTGCATGAGTGTGTGAGTGTATGAGTGTATGAGTGTATGAGTGTATGAGTGTGTGAGTGTGTGAGTGTATGAGTGTATGAAGTGTGTGAGTGCATGAGTGTATGAGTGTATGATTGTGTGAGTGTGTGAGTGTGTGAGTGTGTGAGTGTATGAGTGTGTGAGTGTGTGAGTGTATGAGTGTGTGAGTGTGAATGAATGAGTGTATGAGTGTGTGAGTGTATGAGTGTATGAGTGTATGAGTGTGTGAGTGTGTGAGTGTATGAGTGTGTGAGTGTGTGAGTGTGTGAGTGTATGAGTGTGTGAGTGTGTGAGTGTGTGAATGAATGAGTGTATGAGTGTGTGAGTGTGTGAGTGTATGAGGGTATAAGTGTATGAGTGTGTGAGTGTATGAGTGCATGAGTGTATGAGTGAGTGTGTGAGTGAATGAGTCTATGAGTGTGTGAGTCTAAGAGTGTGTGAGTGTGTGAGTGTGTGAGTGTATGAGTGTGTTAGTGAGTGTATGAGTGTGTGAGTGTATGAGTGTGTGAGTGTGTGAGTGTGTGAGTGTATGAGTGTATGAGTGTATGAGTGAGTGAGTGAGTGTGTGAGTGTGTGAGTGTATGCGTGTAATAGTGTATGAGTGTATGAGTGTGTGAGTGTGTGAGTGTATGAGTGTGTGAGTGTGTGAGTGCATGAGTGCGTGAGTGCATGAGTGTATGAGTGTGTGAGTGTATGTGGGTGTGAGTGTATGAGTGTATGAAGTGTGTGAGTGCATGAGTGTATGAGTGTGTGAGTGTGTGAGTGTTTGAGTGTGTGAGTGTGTGAGTGTATGAGTGTATGAGTGTGTGAGTGTGTGAGTGTATGAGTGTGTGAGTGTGTGAGTGTGTGAGTGTATGAGTGTGTGAGTGTGTGAGTGTGTGAATGAATGAGTGTATGAGTGTGTGAGTGTGTGAGTGTGTGAGTGTATGAGTGTGTGAGTGTATGAGTGCATGAGTGTATGAGTGAGTGCGTGAGTGTATGAGTGTGTGAGTGTGTGAGTGTGTGAGTGTGTGAGTGTGTGAGTGAGTGTATGAGTGTGTGAGTGAGTGTATGAGTGTGTGAGTGTATGAGTGTGTGAGTGTATGAGTGTGTGAGTGTGTGAGTGAATGAGTGTATGAGTGTGTGAGTGTGTGAGTGACTGAGTGTATGAGTGTGTGAGTGTGTGAGTGTATGAGTGTGTGAGTGTATGAGTGTGTGAGTGTGTGAGTGTATGCGTGTAATAGTGTATGAGTGTATGAGTGTATGAGTGTGTGAGTGTGTGAGTGTGTGAGTGTATGAGTGTATGAGTGTGTGAGTGTGTGAGTGCATGAGTGCATGAGTGTGTGAGTGTATGAGTGTATGAGTGTATGAGTGTGTGAGTGTATGAGTGTATGAAGTGTGTGAGTGCATGAGTGTATGAGTGTATGATTGTGTGAGTGTGTGAGTGTGTGAGTGTGTGAGTGTGTGAGTGTATGAGTGTGTGAGTGTGTGAGTGTATGAGTGTGTGAGTGTGTGAATGAATGAGTGTATGAGTGTGTGAGTGTATGAGTGTATGAGTGTATGAGTGTGTGAGTGTATGAGTGTGTGAGTGTGTGAGTGTGTGAGTGTATGAGTGTGTGAGTGTGTGAGTGTGTGAATGAATGAGTGTATGAGTGTGTGAGTGTGTGAGTGTGTGAGTGTATGAGGGTATAAGTGTATGAGTTTGTGAGTGTATGAGTGCATGAGTGTATGAGTGAGTGTGTGAGTGTGTGAGTGAATGAGTCTATGAGTGTGTGAGTCTAAGAGTGTGTGAGTGTGTGAGTGTGTGAGTGTATGAGTGTGTTAGTGAGTGTATGAGTGTGTGAGTCTATGAGTGTGTGAGTGTGTGAGTGTATGAGTGTATGAGTGTATGAGTGTATGAGTGTATGAGTGTGTGAGTGTGTGAGTGAATGAGTTTATGAGTGTGTGAGTGTGTGAGAGAATGAGTGAATGAGTGTGTGAGTGTATGAGTGTATGAGTGTGTGAGTGTATGAGTGTGTGAGTGTGTGAGTGTATGAGTGTATGAGTGTATGGGTGTGTGAGTGTATGAGTGTGTGAGTGTGTGAGTGTGTGAGTGTATGAGTGTGTGAGTGTGTGAGTGTAATAGTGTATGAGTGTGTGAGTGTGTGAGTGTGTGAGTGTATGAGTGTATGAGTGTGTGAGTGTGTGAGTGCATGAGTGTATGAGTGTGTGAGTGTGTGAGTGTATGCGTGTGTGAGTGTATGCGTGTGTGAGTGTGTGAGTGTGTGAGTGTATGAGTGTGTGAGTGCGTGAGTGTATGAGTGTATGAGTGTGTGAGTGTATGCGTGTAATAGTGTATGAGTGTATGAGTGTATGAGTGTATGAGTGTGTGAGTGTGTGAGTGTATGAGTGTGTGAGTGTGTGAGTGTGTGAGTGTATGAGTGTGTGAGTGTGTGAGTGTAATAGTGTATGAGTGTATGAGTGTATGAGTGTGTGAGTGTGTGAGTGTATGAGTGTGTGAGTGTATGAGTGTGTAAGTGTGTGCGTGTGTGAGTGTGTGAGTGTATGAGTGTATGAGTGTGTGAGTGTGTGAGTGCATGAGTGCGTGAGTGTGTGAGTGTATGAGTGTATGAGTGTGTGAGTGTATGAGTGTGTGAGTGTATGAGTGTATGAAGTGTGTGAGTGCATGAGTGTATGAGTGTGTGAGTGTGTGAGTGTGTGAGTGTGTGAGTGTGTGAGTGTGTGAGTGTATGAGTGTGTGAGTGTGTGAGTGTATGAGTGTGTGAGTGTGTGAATGAATGAGTGTATGAGTGTGTGAGTGTATGAGTGTATGAGTGTATGAGTGTGTGAGTGTGTGAGTGTATGA
>CM055733.1:25502723-25535223 GCA_029465975.1 Dallia pectoralis
GATAGAAGGGGTGCTAGGAGAGGAGGAATGGGTGATAATCGTAGAGGAATGATTCGGCAGTGAGGTTTCGAACAGTCGAGAGTTGTGGAGCTCCATTCATGGAGCTACTGGAGGTACAGTTTGAAGAGGAATGTTCTCTCCCTGTCATCTGTTGAGTAGGCATGTCTTTCTGTGTTAATACGGTAATGTAACATTATCAATGCTAATACTCCTGTGTTCTTCCTAACTGAGCCAAGTACCCCTGCCTTTTCTTCCTCCAGCGTTTAGAGGCGCTTTTAGACACTCCAGGTGGCAGGTGCACCAGCTCTCAAATTAACCAATCAGCAGGGATGCCAGGACTGCATTTGGATCTTTTAGGAGCCAGGATGGCAATCGTTTAGAAAATGGCTTCTTTTTTTCATGAACATTACAAATATTTTTTGCAGGTTTTGATCTCTTTAATGCCCTTTTGTATCATACATGCCAGTGATATTGACTTAACACAGTGACTTTTATTAACTGAAATGAAAATGATGTTTTGCAATTTTTTTTACTTTGTGTTTTATGTGTTATGAGAATTTGTTTAGTTTTACATACTTGGTGATCATTTTTGTTGTCTGATTTTGATAGTGTTTGTTATTTAGTTATGCAAGAGTTAAGAGTTTGTTGTGTTGTTTTTTTAGTACAATCGTTTATTGCGAATTATGATACACCTCAATGTAAAGTGTTCACAAAAAACACTGAGACAAAGAGACCAGTCTGAGATAGAGAGACCAGTCTGAGATAGAGAGACTAGTCTGAGACAGATAGACACGTCTGAGATAGAGAAACTAGTCTGAGACAGATAGACACGCCTGAGATAGAATGACCAGTCTGAAATAGAGAGAACAGTCTGAGATAGAGATACCAATCTGAGATAGAGACCAGTCTGATATCAGTCTGAGACAGAGAGACCCGACTGAGATAGAGAGACCAGTCTGAGATAGAGAGACATGTCAGAGATAGAGAGACCAGTCTGAGATCTCCTGATGCACTCAAATCTACAGTATAGTCTTGTCGTAGTCCACCAGCCTCTAGAATCTACAGTATCTTCTTGTCCTAGTCCACCTGCCTCTAGAATCTACAGTATCTTCTTGTCCTAGTACACCTGCCTCTAGAGTCTACAGTATATTCTTGTCCTAGTCCACCTGCCTCTAGAATCTACAGTATAGTCTTGTCCTAGTCCACCTGCCTCTAGAATCTACAGTATATTCTTGTCCTCGTCCACCTGCCTCTAGAATCTACAGTATATTCTTGTCCTAGTCCACCTGCCTCTAGAATCTACAGTATCTTCTTGTCCTAGTACACCTGCCTCTAGAATCTACAGTATAGTCTTGTCCTAGTCCACCTGCCTCTAGAATCTACAGTATATTCTTGTCCTAGTCCACCTGCCTCTAGAATCTACAGTATCTTCTTGTCCTAGTCCACCTGCCTCTAGAATCTACAGTATATTCTTGTCCTAGTCCACCTGCCTCTAGAATCTACAGTATCTTCTTGTCCTAGTCCACCTGCCTCTAGAATCTACAGTATAGTCTTGTCGTAGTCCACCTGCCTCTAGAATCTACAGTATATTCTTGTCCTAGTACACCTGCCTCTAGAATCTACAGTATCTTCTTGTCCTAGTCCACCTGCCTCTAGAATCTACAGTATATTCTTGTCCTAGTCCACCTGCCTCTAGAATCTACAGTATATTCTTGTCCTAGTCCACCTGCCTCTATAATCTACAGTATATTCTTGTCCTCGTCCACCTGCCTCTATAATCTACAGTATATTCTTGTCCTAGTCCACCTGCCTCTAGAATCTACAGTATATTCTTGTCCTAGTCCACCTGCCTCTAGAATCTACAGTATATTCTTGTCCTAGTCCACCTGCCTCTAGAATCTACAGTATATTCTTGTCCTAGTCCACCTGCCTCTAGAATCTACAGTATCTTCTTGCCCTGTCTCTTCAATTGGATCTTTTTGTATGTTTCTGTAATTTAGCATAGAATCTCACATTTTTATGCTTTCTCGTTT
This sequence comes from Dallia pectoralis, assembly GCA_029465975.1. Lineage (NCBI taxonomy): Eukaryota > Metazoa > Chordata > Actinopteri > Esociformes > Umbridae > Dallia > Dallia pectoralis. The sequence continues at coordinate 25,504,757 of CM055733.1, forward strand.
TTCCGTTTAATTTTCTTTTCACAACACATGACTTGACAGAACAAATGAATTATTCGATGTTTGAATTGTATGAACATAGCTGTCCATAGAGTTTATCTGAAATTACACTGTATTCAAATTTCAAACGTTGGTCAGAATCTATTAAAATGAGCCAATCTCTACTGACTATGTGTAAATGGACAGTGTAAAAGGAGTGACTGAAAGACTTCACATGGATCACAGATGCTCTATAAATTATCCTCATTAAGCGCTGACATTTCAAGTTGTGAGACAGCCGAGCTGAGAGAGCAGACACTTAAATTAAACACTTATGTAGATGTTGTCTTACTGGACTGATGGTTAGTGCATACGATATTCACTGATGAGCCAAAAAATTATGACCACTCATATAAATGCACTGATGAGCCAAAACATTATGACCACCATATAAATACACTGATGAGCCAAAACATTATGACCACTCATATAAATACACTGATGAGCCAAAACATTATGACCACTCATAAATACACTGATGAGCCAAAACATTATGACCACCATATAAATACACTGATGAGCCAAAACATTATGACCAGTGACCACTCATATTATAGTGACTTCTTATGTCTAATAATTCGAATCATATATTTAGTCACTTCCGGACAGGGTTGTAAGTTACTACGCGCAGTCGAAGATTACTTGTAAAACTTTTATTGTTGATAGTTGGTGTAAATGATCCAAATCGGTATTGACCCGAACAAAAATATCCACAAAAATAAAGATACCGTTCTCAGTACGTTTTGTCATGCGATTGTCGTTCGTTTGCAGTGCGTTTGTCATGCGGTCATGCGATTGTCGTGCGGTAGAAAAACTGTGTCACTTCCCCTGTCACCTGTCCTCGTAGTTCCTCGTCTTAAATGCACAGGTGCCCAGGTAGCCCACGTCACCCTCCCTACGTCACCCTATATACGTTTAAACCAAATAGGCGTTTCATCAGTCTGTATAGTAAAGTAAACACTAATCATAAATAATGCTGCTAAAGAAGGTGCATCCACATACACAAATAACAATACTAATAATAATAACATATAAACATTAACTTAGTCATCACATTCATATGTGGCTTTCTATAAACGGTCCCTACACATATAAATACACTGATGAGCCAAAACATTATGACCACTCATATAAATACACTGATGAGCCAAAACATTATGACCACTCATATAAATACACTGATGAGCCAAAACATTATGACCACTCATATAAATACACTGAAGAGCCAAAACATTATGACCACTCATATAAATACACTGATGAGCCAAAACATTAGGACCACTCATATAAATACACTGATGAGCCAAAACATTATGACCACTCATATAAATACACTGATGAGCCAAAACATTATGACCACTCATATAAATACACTGAAGAGCCAAAACATTATGACCACTCATATAAATACACTGATGAGCCAAAACATTAGGACCACTCATATAACTACACTGATGAACCAAAACATTATGACCACTCATATAAACACACTGTTGAGCCAAAACATTATGACCACTGCATTGTGGGAAAACCACAGGCCAGTGGAGGGAGTTTATATTGACATGTGCCACCTATCTAAACACTGATGGAGACCAGGTACACCACTTCATGACAATAGTATTCCCTGATGGTAGTGTCCTCTATCAGCAGGATAATGTGCCCTGTCACACTGCACATATTGTTAGGGAACGGTTTGAGGAACATAATGAAGACTTCATGGTGTTGCCCTGACATCCAAATGTTCCTGATTTCTACATGAACCATGACAGGAAGTGTGTATATGTGTGTCAGGCAGGAAGGAGAAGAACCAACTGTGGATACTGAACAACATCTGAGACAGATGCCAGGCTTGTCTTTGCTCCAGAGGTGGTCCACTATGTTTTTACAATTCACTACTTCTCTTTAGTTTTCACAGTTTATCTCTTTTTTTTGTTGCTTTTTAAACTCACAACACACTGTCTCTCTCTACTAACACACTGTCTCTCTCTACTAACACACTGTCTCTCTCTACTAACACACTGTCTCTCTCTAGTAACACACTGTCTCTCTCTACTAACACACTGTCTCTCTCTACTAACACACTGTCTCTCTCTACTAACACACTGTCTCTCTCTACTAACACACTGTCTCTCTCTAATCTCTACTAACACACTGTCTCTCTCTACTAACACACTGTCTCTCTCTACTAACACACACTGTCTCTCTCTACTAACACACTGTCTCTCTCTACTAACACACTGTCTCTCTCTACTAACACACTGTCTCTCTACTAACACACTGACTCTCTCTCTACTAACACACTGTCTCTCTCTACTAACACACTGTCTCTCTCTCTACTAACACACTGTCTCTCTCTACTAACACACTGTCTCTCTCTACTAACACACTGTCTCTCTCTAATCTCTACTAACACACTGTCTCTCTCTCTACTAACACACTGTCTCTCTCTCTACTAACACACTGTCTCTCTCTACTAACACACTGTCTCTCTCTACTAACACACTGTCTCTCTCTACTAACACACTGTCTCTCTACTAACACACTGTCTCTCTCTACTAACACACTGTCTCTCTCTACTAACACACTGTCTCTCTCTACTAACACACTGTCTCTCTCTACTAACACACTGTCTCTCTCTACTAACACACTGTCTCTCTCTCTACTAACACACTGTCTCTCTCTCTACTAACACACTGTCTCTCTCTACTAACACACTGTCTCTCTCTACTAACACACTGTCTCTCTCTACTAACACTCTGTCTCTCTCTCTACTAACACACTGTCTCTCTCTCTCTACTAACACACTGTCTCTCTCTCTCTACTAACACACTGTCTCTCTCTCTACTAACACACTGTCTCTCTCTACTAACACACTGTCTCTCTCTCTACTAACACACTGTCTCTCTCTCTACTAACACACTGTCTTTCTCTCTACTAACACACTGTCTCTCTCTCTACTAACACACTGTCTCTCTCTACTAACACACTGTCTCTATCTCTACTAACACACTGTCTCTGTCTCTCTACTAACACACTGTCTCTCTCTACTAACAACACTGTCTCTCTCTCTACTAACACACTGTCTCTCTCTACTAACACACTGTCTCTCTCTCTACTAACACACTGTCTCTCTCTACTAACACACTGTCTCTCTCTACTAACACACTGTCTCTCTCTACTAACACACTGTCTCTCTCTACTAACACACTGTCTCTCTCTACTAACACACTGTCTCTCTCTCTACTAACACACTGTCTCTCTCTCTCTACTAACACACTGTCTCTCTCTCTCTACTAACACACTGACTCTCTCTCTACTAACACACTGTCTCTCTCTACTAACACACTGTCTCTCTCTACTAACACACTGTCTCTCTCTCTACTAACACACTGTCTCTCTCTCTACTAACACACTGTCTTTCTCTCTACTAACACACTGTCTCTCTCTCTACTAACACACTGTCTCTCTCTACTAACACACTGTCTCTCTCTACTAACACACTGTCTCTCTCTACTAACACACTGTCTCTCTCTCTACTAACACACTGTCTCTCTCTACTAACACACTGTCTCTCTCTCTACTAACACACTTTCTCTCTCTCTACTAACACACTGTCTCTCTCTACTAACACACTGTCTCTCTCTCTACTAACACACTGTCTCTCTCTCTACTAACACACTGTTTCTCTCTCTACTAACACACTGTCTCTCTCTCTACTAACACACTGTCTCTCTCTCTACTAACACACTGTCTTTCTCTCTACTAAAACACTGTCTCTCTCTCTACTAACACACTGTCTCACTCTCTACCACCCTGTTCTGGTACCACCCTGTTCTGGTACCACCCTGTTCTGGTACCATTTAGGACCAAATCATTTTTGCATTGGTTCTTCTATCATTCTGTAGGAAACCTCCACTCAGACGGAGTTAGACAAAACAAAAACAAACGATGGACCTGCAAATATGGTCAACTCAGATCACCAATGTGTGTGTGAGATTGTGTGTGTGAGTGTGTGTGTTTTTATACACCCAGGACATCGACCTCCACAGCGCGATCGCATTACGCCATCACCAAGACAGGAGGAAGATGATGATGACATCTGTTCAAGCGATATCTGTGGCTCTAATCAGGCCTGAGACCCCAAAATAGACGTGTGACCCACCAGACTGGCTGCAAACGTGTTGATAAGAGCCACATATGTCAAGTCATTATCTGTGATGCAACGGAAGGTGAGGGAGATGGAGGGAGAGTGGGAGGGAGAGAGAGAGAGGGAATGAGAGAGAGAGACAGTGTGGGACCGAGGGTCCGAGGGAGGGAGGGAGGGAGGGAGGGAGAGGGGGGGAGAGGGAGAGGGAGAGGGAGAGGGAGAGGGAGATGAAGAGAGAGAGGGAGAGGGAGAGGGAGAGGGAGAGGGAGAGGGAGAGGGAGAGGGAGAGGGAGAGGGAGACCAGAGAGAGAGAAGACAGGGAGACAGAAACAGATAGAGACCAAAGAAGGAGACAGAAACAGAAAGTGACAGAAATGGAGAGATACAGTGAGCATGGCCTTGCTATTGTCAGTCACCTACAAAAAAACTGGCAGTCCCTGAAATCTAAAAATGAGATTATGGGTAAATATATTAAAACATCAACTCCTATAGTATCGTGCATTTAGGTGTCATTTATAATAAATATAGTTATATAATTTTACACTGTCCTATCACCTTGTTCTGGTTTATAATATATATAGTTATATAATTCTACACTGTCCTATCACACTGATCTGGTTTATAATATATATAGTTATATAATTCTACACTGTCCTATCACCTTGTTCTGGTTTATAATATATATAGTTATATAATTCTACACTGTCCTATCACCTTGTTCTGGTTTATAATATATATAGTTATATAATTCTACACTGTCCTATCACACTGATCTGGTTTATAATATATATAGTTATATAATTCTACACTGTCCTATCACCTTGTTCTGGTTTATAATATATATAGTTATATAATTCTACACTGTCCTATCACCTTGTTCTGGTTTATAATATATATAGTTATATAATTCTACACTGTCCTATCACCTTGTTCTGGTTTATAATTTATATAGTTATATAATTCTACACTGTCCTATCACCTTGTTATGGTTTTTAATATATATAGTTATATAATTCTACACTGTCCTATCACCTTGTTCTGGTTTATAATATATATAGTTATATAATTCTACACTGTCCTATCACACTGATCTGGTTTATAATATATATAGTTATATAATTCTACACTGTCCTATCACCTTGTTCTGGTTTATAATATATATAGTTATATAATTCTACACTGTCCTATCACCTTGTTCTGGTTTATAATTTATATAGTTATATAATTCTACACTGTCCTATCACCTTGTTATGGTTTATAATATATATAGTTATATAATTCTACACTGTCCTATCACCTTGTTCTGGTTTATAATATATATAGTTATATAATTCTACACTGTCCTATCACACTGATCTGGTTTATAATATATATAGTTATATAATTCTACACTGTCCTATCACCTTGTTCTGGTTTATAATATATATAGTTATATAATTCTACACTGTCCTATCACCTTGTTATGGTTTATAATATATATAGTTATATAATTCTACACTGTCCTATCACCTTGTTCTGGTTTATAATATATATAGTTATATAATTCTACACTGTCCTATCACCTTGTTCTGGTTTATAATTTATATAGTTATATAATTCTACACTGTCCTATCACCTTGTTATGGTTTATAATATATATAGTTATATAATTCTACACTGTCCTATCACCTTGTTCTGGTTTATAATATATATAGTTATATAATTCTACACTGTCCTATCACACTGATCTGGTTTATAATATATATAGTTATATAATTCTACACTGTCCTATCACACTGATCTGGTTTATAATATATATAGTTATATAATTCTACACTGTCCTATCACCTTGTTCTGGTTTATAATATATATAGTTATATAATTCTACACTGTCCTATCACCTTGTTCTGGTTTATAATATATATAGTTATATAATTCTACACTGTCCTATCACCTTGTTCTGGTTTATAATATATATAGTTATATAATTCTACACTGTCCTATCACACTGATCTGGTTTATAATATATATAGTTATATAATTCTACACTGTCCTATCACCTTGTTCTGGTTTATAATTTATATAGTTATATAATTCTACACTGTCCTATCACCTTGTTATGGTTTATAATATATATAGTTATATAATTCTACACTGTCCTATCACCTTGTTCTGGTTTATAATATATATAGTTATATAATTCTACACTGTCCTATCACACTGATCTGGTTTATAATATATATAGTTATATAATTCTACACTGTCCTATCACACTGATCTGGTTTATAATATATATAGTTATATAATTCTACACTGTCCTATCACCTTGTTCTGGTTTATAATATATATAGTTATATAATTCTACACTGTCCTATCACCTTGTTCTGGTTTATAATATATATAGTTATATAATTCTACACTGTCCTATCACCTTGTTCTGGTTTATAATATATATAGTTATATAATTCTACACTGTCCTATCACACTGATCTGGTTTATAATATATATAGTTATATAATTCTACACTGTCCTATCACCTTGTTCTGGTTTATAATATATATAGTTATATAATTCTACACTGTCCTATCACCTTGTTCTGGTTTATAATATATATAGTTATATAATTCTACACTGTCCTATCACACTGATCTGGTTTATAATATATATAGTTATATAATTCTACACTGTCCTATCACCTTGTTATGGTTTATAATATATATAGTTATATAATTCTACACTGTCCTATCACCTTGTTCTGGTTTATAATATATATAGTTATATAATTCTACACTGTCCTATCACACTGATCTGGTTTATAATATATATAGTTATATAATTCTACACTGTCCTATCACCTTGTTCTGGTTTATAATATATATAGTTATATAATTCTACACTGTCCTATCACCTTGTTATGGTTTATAATATATATAGTTATATAATTCTACACTGTCCTATCACCTTGTTCTGGTTTATAATATATATAGTTATATAATTCTACACTGTCCTATCACACTGATCTGGTTTATAATATATATAGTTATATAATTCTACACTGTCCTATCACCTTGTTCTGGTTTATAATATATATAGTTATATAATTCTACACTGTCCTATCACCTTGTTATGGTTTATAATATATATAGTTATATAATTCTACACTGTCCTATCACCTTGTTCTGGTTTATAATATATATAGTTATATAATTCTACACTGTCCTATCACCTTGTTCTGGTTTATAATATATATAGTTATATAATTCTACACTGTCCTATCACCTTGTTATGGTTTATAATATATATAGTTATATAATTCTACACTGTCCTATCACACTGATCTGGTTTATAATATATATAGTTATATAATTCTACACTGTCCTATCACACTGATCTGGTTTATAATATATATAGTTATATAATTCTACACTGTCCTATCACCTTGTTCTGGTTTATAATTTATATAGTTATATAATTCTACACTGTCCTATCACCTTGTTATGGTTTATAATATATATAGTTATATAATTCTACACTGTCCTATCACCTTGTTCTGGTTTATAATATATATAGTTATATAATTCTACACTGTCCTATCACACTGATCTGGTTTATAATATATATAGTTATATAATTCTACACTGTCCTATCACCTTGTTATGGTTTATAATATATATAGTTATATAATTCTACACTGTCCTATCACCTTGTTCTGGTTTATAATATATATAGTTATATAATTCTACACTGTCCTATCACCTTGTTCTGGTTTATAATATATATAGTTATATAATTCTACACTGTCCTATCACCTTGTTATGGTTTATAATATATATAGTTATATTATTCTACACTGTCCTATCACACTGATCTGGTTTATAATATATATAGTTATATAATTCTACACTGTCCTATCACACTGATCTGGTTTATAATATATATAGTTATATAATTCTACACTGTCCTATCACACTGATCTGGTTTATAATATATATAGTTATATAATTCTACACTGTCCTATCACCTTGTTCTGGTTTATAATTTATATAGTTATATAATTCTACACTGTCCTATCACCTTGTTATGGTTTATAATATATATAGTTATATAATTCTACACTGTCCTATCACCTTGTTCTGGTTTATAATTTATATAGTTATATAATTCTACACTGTCCTATCACCTTGTTATGGTTTATAATATATATAGTTATATAATTCTACACTGTCCTATCACCTTGTTCTGGTTTATAATATATATAGTTATATAATTCTACACTGTCCTATCACACTGATCTGGTTTATAATATATATAGTTATATAATTCTACACTGTCCTATCACCTTGTTCTGGTTTATAATATATATAGTTATATAATTCTACACTGTCCTATCACACTGATCTGGTTTATAATATATATAGTTATATAATTCTACACTGTCCTATCACCTTGTTCTGGTTTATAATATATATAGTTATATAATTCTACACTGTCCTATCACCTTGTTCTGGTTTATAATATATATAGTTATATAATTCTACACTGTCCTATCACACTGATCTGGTTTATAATATATATAGTTATATAATTCTACACTGTCCTATCACACTGATCTGGTTTATAATATATATAGTTATATAATTCTACACTGTCCTATCACCTTGTTATGGTTTATAATATATATAGTTATATAATTCTACACTGTCCTATCACCTTGTTATGGTTTATAATATATATAGTTATATAATTCTACACTGTCCTATCACCTTGTTCTGGTTTATAATTTATATAGTTATATAATTCTACACTGTCCTATCACCTTGTTATGGTTTATAATATATATAGTTATATAATTCTACACTGTCCTATCACCTTGTTCTGGTTTATAATATATATAGTTATATAATTCTACACTGTCCTATCACACTGATCTGGTTTATAATATATATAGTTATATAATTCTACACTGTCCTATCACCTTGTTCTTGTTTATAATATATATAGTTATATAATTCTACACTGTCCTATCACATTGTTCTGGTTTATAATATATATAGTTATATAATTCTACACTGTCCTATCACACTGATCTGGTTTATAATATATATAGTTATATAATTCTACACTGTCCTATCACACTGATCTGGTTTATAATATATATAGTTATATAATTCTACACTGTCCTATCACCTTGTTCTGGTTTATAATATTTGATATATATTGCTACAATTGATTAAATCTATTACAATTCAGAGCTGGAATGTGTGTGTGTGCGTGCGTGCGTGTGTGTGTGTGTGTGTGTGTGTGTGTGTGTGTGTGTGTGTGTGTGTGTGTGTGTGTGTGTGTGTGTGTGTGTGTGTGTGTGTGGGTGCGTGCGTGCGTGTGTGAGTTTGTTTGTTTGTGTGTCCAGGCTGATCGGCCTAAACGCTCTGTGAAAGGGGTGGGGCTGCTCGAACGTCATGTTGGCGCCACCTGCTGGTCGGATGCTTTTGAAGCGTTTTTCTTTGGTCTTCTACAGAAACACACCATCACCAACCCCCACACATGAACTCCAAGGCCTCTAGTTTACGCACAGACAACCAGTAGACCATCTATTCCTTCCATCTCATGTACCTTTTTTACCAGATAAATGAAATATTTACATTATTTTTAATCAATGTTCTTATAGGCACCTTCTTTAAACAAAAGAAACAGATTATATTGAGAATATAGTGCATATTGCTTCAGATTGTTATAGGGCAGCGACCATCTTAATAGTATAAATAATCTCGATAGCTGTCCAATTATTTACACTGAACAGATAAACAGCTAAACGGCAAATCCTCTACATATCGCTTCATCGGTTTTGTATTCAGGTTGTTGTTCTTTTATAACCAGCGGGTCATCCGTTTCTCTAATGACTTGACCAGAATCACCGCAAGGTTTCCACAAGCAAACATCTGGCGGTGCCGGTCCCCCATGAGGTTGTCAGGGACCGGGTCGGTACCGGGAGAGGTGGCTGCCGTGGCCTCACTGTTAAAGACACAGAACCCATGTGCTCTCTCTTTAAATGTCACCTAAATACCTCGCTGTAACAGAAAACAGCAGCTAAGAAATATGTCCTGTGAACGTTGGTTACGTCTGTTCATCCTCATGGTCTATCAATCATAGAATTGTGAATGTGCGTATGGGACCAGAGGGCCTGTGTATACAGTGGATGAGTTTGGATGAGTTTGGGACCAGAGGGGCTGTGTATACAGTGGATGAGTTTGGATGAGTTTGGGACCAGAGGGCCTATGTATACAGTGGATGAGTTTGGATGAGTTTGGGACTAGAGGACCTGTGTATACAGTGGATGAGTTTGGATGAGTTTGGGACCAGAGGACCTGTGTATACAGTGGATGAGTTTGGATGAGTTTGGGACCAGAGGGCCTGTGTATACAGTGGATAAGTTTGGATGAGTTTGGGACCAGAGGGGCTGTGTATACAGTGGATGAGTTTGGATGAGTTTGGGACCAGAGGACCTGTGTATACAGTGGATGAGTTTGGATGAGTTTGGGACCGGAGGACCTGTGTATACAGTGGATGAGTTTGGATGAGTTTGGGACCAGAGGGGCTGTGTATACAGTGGATGAGTTTGGATGAGTTTGGGACCAGAGGGCCTCGGTATACAGTGGATGAGTTTGGGACCAGAGGACCTGTGTATACAGTGGATGAGATTGGATGAGTTTGGGACCAGAGGGCCTGTGTATACAGTGGATGAGTTTGGGACCAGAGGACCTGTGTATACAGTGGATGAGTTTGGGACCAGAGGACCTGTGTATACAGTGGATGAGTTTGGGGCCAGATGACCTGTGTATACAGTGGATGAGTTTGAGACCAGACGACCTGTGTATACAGTGGATGAGTTTGGATGAGTTTGGGACCAGAGGACCTGTGTATACAGTGGATGAGTTTGGATGAGTTTGGGACCAGAGGACCTGTGTATACAGTGGATGAGATTGGATGAGTTTGGGACCAGAGGGCCTGTGTATACAGTGGATGAGTGTGGGACCAGAGGACCTGTGTATACAGTGGATGAGTTTGGGACCAGAGGACCTGTGTATACAGTGGATGAGTTTGGGGCCAGAGGACCTGTGTATACAGTGGATGAGTTTGAGACCAGAGGACCTGTGTATACAGTGGATAAGTTTGGATGAGTTTGGGACCAGAGGACCTCTGTATACAGTGGATGAGTTTGGATGAGTTTGGGACCAGAGGACCTGTGTATACAGTGGATGAGTTTGGATGAGTTTGGGACCAGAGGGCCTGTGTATACAGTGGATGCGTTTGGATGAGTTTGGGACTAGAGGACCTGTGTATACAGTGGATGAGTTTGGATGAGTTTGGGACAAGTGGGGCTGTGTATACAGTGGATGAGTTTGGATGAGTTTGTGACCAGAGGACCTGTGTATACAGTGGATGAGTTTGGATGAGTTTGGGACCGGAGGACCTGTGTATACAGTGGATGAGTTTGGATGAGTTTGGGACCAGAGGGGCTGTGTATACAGTGGATGAGTTTGGATGGGTTTGGGACCAGAGGGCCTGTGTATAGTATACAGTGGATGAGTTTGGGACCAGAGGACCTGTGTATACAGTGGATGAGATTGGATGAGTTTGTGACCAGAGGGCCTGTGTATACAGTGGATGAGTTTGGATGAGTTTGGAACCAGAGGGCCTGTGTATACAGTGGATGAGTTTGGGACCAGAGGACCTGTGTATACAGTGGATGAGATTGGATGAGTTTGGGACCAGAGGGCCTGTGTATACAGTGGATGAGTTTGGATGAGTTTGGGACCAGAGGGCCTGTGTATACAGTGGATGAGTTTGGGACCAGAGGACCTGTGTATACAGTGGATGAGATTGGATGAGTTTGGGACCAGAGGGCCTGTGTATACAGTGGATGAGTTTGGATGAGTTTGGGACCAGAGGGGCTGTGTATACAGTGGATGAGTTTGGATGAGTTTGGGACCAGAGGGGCTGTGTATACAGTGGATGAGTTTGGATGAGTTTGGGACCAGAGGGCCTGTGTATACAGTGGATGAGTTTGGATGAGTTTGGGACCAGAGGGGCTGTGTATACAGTGGATGAGTTTGGATGAGTTTGGGACCAGAGGACCTGTGTATACAGTGGATGAGTTTGGATGAGTTTGCGACCGGAGGACCTGTGTATACAGTGGATGAGTTTGGATGAGTTTGGGACCAGAGGGGCTGTGTATACAGTGGATGAGTTTGGATGAGTTTGGGACCAGAGGGCCTGTGTATACAGTGGATGAGTTTGGGACCAGAGTACCTGTGTATACAGTGGATGAGATTGGATGACTTTGGGACCAGAGGGCCTGTGTATACAGTGGATGAGTTTGGGACCAGAGGACCTGTGTATACAGTGGATGAGTTTGGGACCAGAGGACCTGTGTATACAGTGGATGAGTTTGGGACCAGAGGACCTGTGTATACAGTGGATGAGTCTGGATGAGTTTGGAACCCGAGGACCCGTGTATACAGTGGATGAGTTTGGATGAGTTTGGAACCCGAGGACCCGTGTATACAGTTCATAGCGGGAGAAATATAGCACCCTATGAAATATATGTATTTGCCTGTAATGAACACTGTTTGTTATTATAAAACGGGTTCCTTCACTGCGATGGTGCCAGCAGTGTCATGCTAAGGTACCACTTATTATAAACACTTCCATCTATTCTAACCAAAAGGAATAAGTGCGTTGTGTGGCTTCTTCTAATGGTGGTACGGAGCTTCGGTCTGCGGGAGGTACCTCTAACAATATTACTATGCAAAGGAGATGCCCCTCGCGAGGACGATAATTTCCCTGCAAATTATTTCAGTTTTTAAGATGAGACAAAACAAGACAATGTCATTTTCATTTTGTTCGTCAGCTTCCGCACGACAGAAGCTCTATTTAAATAACTGTGCACGCATCAGCAGGTGGCAGAGACGAAATAAGTGAGAATGCGGTGTGGATAGATTGTGCCCTCCGCATCTAGGATGTAGCCTAGTTGATTAGATTGTGCCCTCTGCATCTAGGATGTAGGCTAGTTGATTAGATTGTGCCCTCTGCATCTAGGATGTAGGCTAGTTGATTAGATTGTGCCCTCTGCATCTAGGATGTAGGCTAGTTGATTAGATTGTGCCCTCTGCATCTAGGATGTAGGCTAGTTGATTAGATTGTGCCCTCTGCATCTAGGATGTAGGCTAGTTGATTAGATTGTGCCCTCTGCATCTAGGATGTAGGCTAGTTGATTAGATTGTGCCCTCCGCATCTATATGTAGTTTATTAGATTGTGCCCTCTGCATCTAGGATGTAGGCTAGTTGATTAGATTGTGCCCTCCGCATCTATATGTAGTTTATTAGATTGTGCCCTCTGCATCTGGGATATGTAGTTTATTAGATTGTGCCCTCTGCATCTATATGTAGTTTATTAGATTGTGCCCTCTGCATCTATATGTAGTTTATTAGATTGTGCCCTCTGCATCTATATGTAGTTTATTAGATTGTGCCCTCTGCATCTATATGTAGTTTATTAGATTGTGCCCTCTGCATCTATATGTAGTTTATTAGATTGTGCCCTCTGCATCTAGGATGTAGGCTAGTTGATTAGATTGTGCCCTCTGCATCTAGGATGTAGGCTAGTTGCTTAGATTGTGCCCTCTGCATCTAGGATGTAGGCTGCCCTCTGCATCTAGGATGTAGGCTAGTTGATTAGATTGTGCCCTCCGCATCTATATGTAGTTTATTAGATTGTGCCCTCTGCATCTGGGATATGTAGTTTATTAGATTGTGCCCTCTGCATCTATATGTAGTTTATTAGATTGTGCCCTCTGCATCTATATGTAGTTTATTAGATTGTGCCCTCTGCATCTATATGTAGTTTATTAGATTGTGCCCTCTGCATCTATATGTAGTTTATTAGATTGTGCCCTCTGCATCTATATGTAGTTTATTAGATTGTGCCCTCTGCATCTATATGTAGTTTATTAGATTGTGCCCTCTGCATCTGGGATATGTAGTTGATTGGGTTTGGCACATATGCTCCAGTTGTCAGTGTGGAACCAACTAAAGCCAAGGGACAGGCGAACAGCTACACAATCCTTGTCCCTGTCCTCTCCTTCAGAAATAAATCATTTCCATCTTGTATTATGAGGTTCGGCCTGGTGGACTGAAACATGTTGTAATAACTGCAGCCGACAGCGGACCTCACGCTGGGCACATCTAAAGGGTTAACTTAATTAAACATAGACCAGCTGAAAAAAGGGGTTTAATAGAAACTGACGACTTCACTTTTTGTCCATTTATTATAAGACAAACCCCAAATCCAATTAGTTGCTAACCTATATTTCTATAGATAATCCAATATAGCCTAATTGATTGTGAATTGAGAGAAAAACTTTGATGACGTTTAACTTGGCTCCGGCAAAATCGTATTAGAATTATACTTTAAATCCAAAATGAATCTAATATATGTATATTTATTATAACGTTTGTTTTGAAATATTCATTAAAGAAATACAATTTTCGTTTAACTAACTGTTTTTATAATAACATAAAGACTTGCTTTTAACGAACAAGAGCTCAACTCCCAGTTAATATCTGCTATAATATCAGCTAATATCTAATATAATATCAGTTAATATCTGCTTTAATATCAGCTAATATATAATATGAGTTAATATCTTCAATTATATCAGTTAATATCTGCAATAATATCAGCTAATATCTAATATAATATCAGTTAATATCAACAATAATATTAGTTAATATCTGCTATAATATCAGCTATGATATCAGTCAATATCTACTAATATCAGCTATAATATCTGCTATAATATCAGATAATATCTACTAATATCAGCTATAATATCAACAAGGCCTATAATATCAGTTAATTTCTGCTATAATATCTACTAATATCTGCTATAATATCAGCTATAATATCAACTATAATATCAGTTAATATCAGCTAAAATGTCAACTATAATATCAGTTAATTTTGCTATAATATCTACTAATACCTGCTATAATACCTGCTATAATATCTGCTATAATATCAGTTAATATCTACTATAATATCAACAATATCAGTTAATATCAGCTATAATATCTGAATGCGATTCATTATATGAGGTGTAAGCAGAAACCTCCGTGCTAGATTGCATTTATTCAGGCCAGGAGTCTATATGAATGTTAATTGCACTATTTCCGAATCATAAATACCAACATAAATCACCGCTCTATGTAACAATATTATGCCTGTACTTTTATGTCCGCAACGCGGTCTGCTCACCGCTGCTCACCGCTTCTATAAATCATCTGGCTGCTTCCCATGGAGCCTGAACGCAACACGGCCGAGTATGGGCAACTGGGACCCGGGCATATATAGTCAACTACTGCTATTGGTTTGGGTATGGGCAACTGGGACCCGGGCATATATAGTCAACTACTGCTATTGGTTTGGGTATGGGCAACTGGGACCCGGGCATATATAGTCAACTACTGCTATTGGTTTGGGTATGGGCAACTGGGACCCGGGCATATATAGTCAACTACTGCTATTGGTTTGGGTATGGGCAACTGGGACCCGGGCATATATAGTCAACTACTGCTATTGGTTTGGGTATGGGCAACTGGGACCCGGGCATATATAGTCAACTACTGCTATTGGTTTGGGTATGGGCAACTGGGACCCGGGCATATATAGTCAACTACTGCTATTGGTTTGGGTATGGGCAACTGGGACCCGGGCATATATAGTCAACTACTGCTATTGGTTTGGGTATGGGCAACTGGGACCCGGGCATATATAGTCAACTACTGCTATTGGTTTGGGTATGGGCCACTGGGACCCGGGCATATATAGTCAACTACTGCTATTGGTTTGGGTATGGGCAACTGGGACCCGGGCATATATAGTCAACTACTGCTATTGGTTTGGGTATGGGCCACTGGGACCCGGGCATATATAGTCAACTACTGCTATTGGTTTGGGTATGGGCCACTGGGACCCGGGCATATATAGTCAACTACTGCTATTGGTTCGGGTATGGGCAACTGGGACCCGGCATATATAGTCAACTACTGCTATTGGTTTGGGTATGGGCAACTGGGACCCGGGCATATATAGTCAACTACTGCTATTGGTTTGGGTATGGGCCACTGGGACCCGGGCATATATAGTCAACTACTGCTATTGGTTTGGGTATGGGCAACTGGGACCCGGGCATATATAGTCAACTACTGCTATTGGTTTGGGTATGGGCCACTGGGACCCGGGCATATATAGTCAACTACTGCTATTGGTTTGGGTATGGGCCACTGGGACCCGGGCATTATAGTCAACTACTGCTATTGGTTTGGGTATGGGCCACTGGGACCCGGGCATTATAGTCAACTACTGCTATTGGTTTGGGTATGGGCAACTGGGACCCGGGCATATATAGTCAACTACTGCTATTGGTTTGGGTATGGGCAACTGGGACCCGGGCATATATAGTCAACTACTGCTATTGGTTTGGGTATGGGCCACTGGGACCCGGGCATATATAGTCAACTACTGCTATTGGTTTGGGTATGGGCAACTGGGACCCGGGCATATATAGTCAACTACTGCTATTGGTTTGGGTATGGGCCACTGGGACCCGGGCATATATAGTCAACTACTGCTATTGGTTTGGGTATGGGCCACTGGGACCCGGGCATATATAGTCAACTACTGCTATTGGTTCGGGTATGGGCAACTGGGACCCGGGCATATATAGTCAACTACTGCTATTGGTTTGGGTATGGGCAACTGGGACCCGGGCATATATAGTCAACTACTGCTATTGGTTTGGGTATGGGCCACTGGGACCCGGGCATATATAGTCAACTACTGCTATTGGTTTGGGTATGGGCAACTGGGACCCGGGCATATATAGTCAACTACTGCTATTGGTTTGGGTATGGGCCACTGGGACCCGGGCATATATAGTCAACTACTGCTATTGGTTTGGGTATGGGCCACTGGGACCCGGGCATTATAGTCAACTACTGCTATTGGTTTGGGTATGGGCCACTGGGACCGGGCATTATAGTCAACTACTGCTATTGGTTTGGGTATGGTTTAATATTATTACTATTTTCATTTTAAAAAATCAACTGAAAACTAAATACAGTAGGCCTACTAAGTACAGCTTCATATATATATTGTTTGATGTTATGTTAAATTATTATCTCAAATGTTGACTATGACTTAGACAAAATATTTAATTCATGACTTACAATAATGTTTTAACCGTATACATTAGTATTTGTTTTCTTGCAGAAATTATTGAAGAGGGAATGAATAATGACAGCATCTTTAAATAAATCTAGTACCTACATTAAATAGTGATATTCATGTTTTTTTTTATTTTGTAATGCGTGTTTACAAAAAATAATTTATCTTAGCCGTAGATAAACCGTTCTTAAATAGCATAGGTAAATTGTTTCATCTAATTTGCAGGACGTGACAGGTAGTCAAAATATTGAAGTAGCGAAACAAGGTGTGAACATTGATGAGTGTCAGAGACAGAGTCATTTACCTCCGCTCAGTATTCAGCTGATTCAGCTCACTAACGACCCGCACAAAAAAGAGTTTCTGGAATTTTTAGTCAACTATTTTGTGCAACTGAGTAAATGTCTCTACCAATAATGCATTAAACGTGTAAACATGGTAAATTACGCATATGCATTTTACTCATGCATACGCAATTTCAGGATAATATAAATATATTTCAGGGGGAGTTGGACTATAATTGTATTACAACATGTCACCCCAATACACCCGCACGAGCGAAGTTGCAATCCGAATCTGATCATTTAAAATCTGTGGAAAATGCGACAACGTTGTTATTCATTCGGCGATAGACGACAAACCGGCCAGAATAAAACCCATATAGCCTGGTGCCGACCACAGAAAATACTTCACCCTCCTGTATTTTAAAACCCATATAGCCTGGTGCCGACCACAGAAACTACTTCACCCTCCTGTATTTTAAAACCCATATAGCCTGGTGCCGACCACATAAACTACTTCACCCTCCTGTATTTTAAAACCCATATAGCCTGGTATCGACCACAGAAACTACTTCACCCTCCTGCATTATATAACCCATATAGCCTGGTGCCAACCACATAAACTACTTCACCCTCCTGCGTTATATAACCCATATAGCCTGGTACCGACCACAGAAACTACTTCACCCTCCTGCATTTTAAAACCCATATATCCTGGTACCGATCACAGAAACTACTTCACCCTCCTGCGTTATATAACCCATATAGCCTGGTACCGACCACAGAAACTACTTCACCCTCCTGCATTATAAAACCCATATAGCCTGGTACCGATCACATAAACTACTTCACCCTCCTGCATTATATAACCCATATTGCCTGGTGCCGACCACAGAAACTACTTCACCCTCCTGCATTATATAACCCATATAGCCTGGTACCGACCACAGAAACTACTTCACCCTCCTGCATTATATAACCCATATAGCCTGGTACCGAACACAGAAACTACTTCAGCCGCCTGCATTATATAACCCGTATAGCCTGGTGCCGACCACAGAAACTACTTCACCCTCCAAAAAATGCATTATGGTGTCACATGGGGTTTTGGGCACAATCATGTTCTGAAAACACTTTGCAGACTTTCTTAAACAACATTCTGGTGAACAGTGGTGGGCACAGGAAAAAGACTTAAAACATGAACAGAATCTGAAATGCATGTACAGGACAAAGCATTAAATTAATTCAAGCATAGAAGTTTATTGTAGAGACGTCACTGTCAAGTGCATAACTTCTGTTTGGGTACGTCAGTGTCCGGTATTCGTGTCCCACTGGGTGTCCCACGGGGTGACAGTTTGACTGGGATTTGATGGTTGACTGAGACTTGAGTAATTTACTGATGGTAATTCATTGAGAGGCGACAGGCTGGAGACAGCATTTGCATTCTTAACGTTGGCTTTTCAAACTGTAGACAACACGAACATTTGCCAACTCACTTCTGTAAGGTCCATAGTGAATAATCCATTTAGGCATGGCTGTTTCGAATCTTGTAGGCACAAATCATCTATCAAATGTCCAATTATCCTAGGGCAATACTAGTTATGTATGGTTATGTATGGTTGTTCATGTCTATAAATGTTATCAATGTTATGAATGGTTATTCATGTCTATAAATGTTATGAATGGTTATTCATGTCTATAAATGTTATGAATGGTTATTCATGTCTATAAATGTTATGAATGGTTATTCATGTCTATAAATGTTATGAATGGTTATTCATGTCTATAAATGTTATCAATGTTATGAATGGTTATTCATGTCTATAAATGTTATCAATGTTATGAATGGTTATTCATGTCTATAAATGTTATGTATGGTTATTCATGTCTATAAATGTTATCAATGTTATGAATGGTTATTCATGTCTATAATGTTATGAATGGTTATTCATGTCTATAAATGTTATGAATGGTTATTCATGTCTATAAATGTTATGAATGGTTATTCATGTCTATAAATGTTATGTATGGTTATTCATGTATATAATGTTATGAATGGTTATTCATGTCTATAAATATTATGAATGGTTATTCATGTATATAATGTTATGAATGGTTATTCATGTCTATAAATATTATGAATGGTTATTCATGTCTATAAATATTATGAATGGTTATTCATGTATATAATGTTATGAATGGTTATTCATGTATATAATGTTATGAAAGGTTATTCATGTCTATAAATATTATGAATGGTTATTCATGTATATAATGTTATGAATGGTTATTCATGTCTATAAATATTATGAATGGTTATTCATGTATATAATGTTATGAATGGTTATTCATGTATATAATGTTATGAATGGTTATTCATGTATATAATGTTATGAATGGTTATTCATGTATATAATGTTATGAATGGTTATTCATGTCTATAATGTTATGAATGGTTATTCATGTCTATAAATGTTATGAATGGTTATTCATGTCTATAATGTTATGAATGGTTATTCATGTCTATAAATATTTTGTATGTTTATTCATGTCTATAAATGTTATCAATGTTATGAATGGTTATTCACGTCTATAATGTTATGAATGGTTATTCATGTCTATAATGTTATGAATGGTTATTCATGTATATAATGTTATGAATGGTTATTCATGTCTATAATGTTATGAATGGTTATTCATGTATATAAATGTTATGTATGGTTATTCATGTCTATAAATGTTATGAATGGTTATTCATGTCTATAAATGTTATCAATGTTATGAATGGTTATTTGTGATTATGAATACTATAAAAAAATATTTCGCAGTCTGTCCCTGAAAGCTATGTTGTCTGTCTGTCAGAGGACACTAGATAGTTTGTCCTTAATTGCCATGTAGTCTTTAAGCACTATATAATGTGTACCTGCATGTATGTCTGCAGAATGTGTTTCAGTGTGTGTTTGTGTGTGTGTGTGTGTGTGTGTGTGTGTGTGTGTGTGTGTGTGTGTGTGTATGTGTGTTTGTCAGGGTGTGTGTGTGTCAGGGTGTGTGTATGTGTGTTTGTCAGGGTGTGTGTGTGTCAGGGTGTGTGTATGTGTGTTTGTCAGGGTGTGTGTGTGTGTCAGGGTGTGTTTGTGTTTGTGTTTGTCATGGTATGTGTGTGTGCTATATGCTATATGACCACGCTGTATGACCGCGCTGTATGACCACGCTGTATGACCACACTGTATGAGCAAGCTATATGACCACGCTATATGACCACGCTGTATGACCATGCTGTATGACCACGCTGTATGACCACGCTGTATGACCACGCTATATGACCAGGCTAGATGACCACGCTATATGACCGTGCTATATGACCATGCTATATGACCACACTATGACTGAATGACCACATTTTATTCCCATGCTCTGTGAACGCCAGCTCATTTCATCCGATACGCCCTCCCCAAATTATTATTCCTCAAATCATTCCTCTAAAGTGCTACATCATTTATTGCTAGGACTTTGGTGAACTTCATGTGAAAAATTAATGCCTTTAATTTTGGTTGATGGCAACATCAGTACGGCTCTGTAAATCGATCTTTAATGAGATTTTGCTACAGGGGATAATCTGCTACTGACAGGAAAACATCTTGGAAACATCTGTAGACCAATGATCTCCGTCAGACGATTAAACCCCCCCCCCACACCACAGGTCCCAGAGACAGAGAAACATTGAGAAAAATGGTCACTCCAAAAGTATCACTCTTCTATTATAATAATAACCGTACTTTGAACTGGATATTTATTCATTTCATTAGCAGAGATGTGCGTGCCATCTCACATTGTTTGATAAAATGTCATTTATTTTGCTAATTAGTTGTGTTAATTAAGCATTCATGAATCAACCTGTAATGTTTTGAAGAGCTATAAATAATTGTTTGTTTAATTAATTTATAGCGTGTTTGTTTGCATTTAGCATCTTCAGGTTGTTTCTATCTTTTTCCATTGCTTGGTTACAGCCAACACTTTTAATGTTTGAGGAAGTGTTGAATGTACCACAGTATTTGAACAGTTCTGCCTCACAAGACACCTAGAAGTCTCTACACATCCAGAACTGAGGCTGGTAAACACGATGCTAAACAAACCAATGACATGTACCTCTGCACCCACCGTAACCAAAGCTAGCACCAACGCTAGCACCAATGCTAGCACCCGCGCTAGCACCAACACTAGCACCAACGCTAGCACCAACGCTAGCGCCAACCAACGCTGCACCAACGCTAGCACCAACCAACACTAGAATCAACGCTAGCACCAGCGCTAGCACCAACACTAGCACCAGCGCTAGCACCAACACTAGCACCAACGCTAGCACCAACGCTAGCACCAACGCTAGGACCAACGCTAGCACCAACGCTAGCACCAACGCTAGCACCAACGCTAGCACCAACGCTAGCATCAGTAGAGACACATATTGTTGTCTCACCTGGTTTTTATAGACCAAAGCGCTGGGTCAGTTGTCTCACTTGGCACCCATGGACCGATGTGCTAGTGCTGGGGCAGTTGTCTCACCTGGTATCCATAGGCTGATGCACTAGCACTAGGTAAGTCATCTCACCTGGTTTCCATAGGCTGATGCACTAGCACTAGGTAAGTCATCTCACCTGGTTTCCATAGGCTGATGCACTAGCACTCGGTAAGTCATCTCACCTGGTCTCCATAGGCTGATGCACTAGCACTAGGTAAGTCATCTCACCTGGTTTCCATAGGCTGATACACTAGCACTGGGTAAGACATCTCACCTGGTTTCCATAGGCTGATGCACTAGCACTGGGTAAGTCATCTCACCTGGTTTCCATAGGCTGATGCACTAGCACTGGGTAAGTCATCTCACCTGGTCTCCATAGGCTGATGCACTAGCACTGGGTAAGACATCTCACCTGGTCTCCATAGGCTGATACACTAGCACTGGGTAAGTCATCTCACCTGGTCTCCATAGGCTGATACACTAGCACTGGGTAAGACATCTCACTTGGTTTCCATAGGCTGATGCACTAGCACTGGGTAAGTCATCTCACCTGGTTTCCATAGGCTGATGCACTAGCACTGGGTAAGTCATCTCACCTGGTTTCCATAGGCTGATGCACTAGCACTGGGTAAGTCATCTCACCTGGTTTCCATAGGCTGATGCACTAGCACTGGGTAAGTCATCTCACCTGGTCTCCATAGGCTGATACACTAGCACTCGGTAAGTCATCTCACCTGGTTTGTGCTGGTCAGTCGTCTCACCTGGTTTCCGTAGACCGATGCTCTAGCGGTTGGACAGTCTTGATCTGAGTGTCCGTCTTAAATATAATTCTGCTTTGTTACCTGTTTATAATTATTTTTTGGGATTTGAATCCTATTTGGATGCCGTCTGTGGTCAATATTCACGGGATGGCGAACTGAAGAATGTCTGTCCAGCTTGAACGCCCTGGGAATATAACGTTTCATCGTTCATTTCCAAACACATCTGAAGATGTTTTGTTGACAGCTAAAGTACAATATCAACGGCCCTGACAGAAGTGACATGAGGCGTCAGAGGATTTGCGAGCCATCCGGCGTGCTGTGGGCTGCATGTGGACTTCAGGGGTCATTATCTTGCTGCCTGGTGTTTAATGGAGCTGCAGAAAGAGGGAGATGACATTGTTATCATATCACATGTGTCCTCTGAAGCATCACACATCTGATCTAGGGATCCAGAAGAACGGAGGTGTAGAACATCACAGACATCCCAGACATGTGTTTTAGGCTTTGAGTTTTCAGAAACAAACAACAACGACTTTTAAACACCTAAATCTGAATATCTTGGCGATATGGCTAGAGATCAAATATTATGCCAATTAAAAGAAAACATCATGCAGAAAACAAAAAAACAGTCAGTAAAGTATCTAACATTACACTTGGCAAATGAACATGACAGTTAACAATGAATTCCAGTTATGATACATTTCACATATTAATACACTGCACACAGTAATACACTGCACATAGTAATACACTGCACATATTAATACACTGCACACAGTAATACACTGCACATAGTAATACACTGCACATATTAATTGTCACGGATGCTCCGGCGTAGTGCGGTGAAAGCCATTGCAGAGTCGTAGGAACCGTTCAAAATAAGGTTTATTGCGACGTTGAACACAAAACAAACCGATCACGGCGAAAATCCTATACTGTTAAACTGAAAGTAAAAGTGCGCATATCGCGTCTTAACACAAATACGTTTCTTAATAACAGTCCGATATACACCAGCACTCACCTCTATAATACAGTGACATTCAAACACACAATGCTAAGCAAGGAGTGACTTGCTAGCGACCCCTTTATATCCCGACATAAAGTGACAGATTACTAACAGCTGTGACCACGTGAAAGAGGAAGTAATCACAGCTAGTGAGAACAAAAACACGGAAGTGGATCACCGAAATGGAAGTGTAGCAACGCCACCACACCAATCGTGACAGTATCCCCCACTAAAAGGCTAGCTCCCCAGATAGCCGAACGAACTAACAAAAACCCTAAGGGAGCAACAAGACAGAACCCACAGTTAAACCCAATGGGTTAGTCCATCAGGACGGGTCCAGTCCTGAATAGGCCACGGTAGCCGACCGCCATCTCGAGCGGCTGAGAGGCCGCCAGTTTGAGCGGCTCAGGGTGCGTCGTGGCGGCGGCCATCGTGGGCGACGTGGCGGAGGCCATCGTTGGCGACGTGGCTGAGGCCATCGTTGGCGACGTGGCGGAGGCCATCGTGGGCGACGTGGCGGAGGCCATCGTGGACGACGTGGCGGAGGCCATCGTGGGCGACGTGGCGGAGGCCATCGTGGGCGACGTGGCGGCGGCCATCGTGAGCGTAGTCGTGGCGGCGGCCATCGTGAGCGTAGTCGTGGCGGCGGCCATCGTGAGCGTAGTCGTGGCGGCGGCCATCGTGAGCGTAGTCGTGGCGGCGGCCCTCGTGAGCGTAGTCGTGGCGGCGGCCATCGTGAGCGTCGTCGTGGCGGCGGCCATCGTGAGCGTCGTCGTGGCGGCGGCCATCGTGAGCGTAGTCGTGGCGGCGGCCATCGTGAGCGTAGTCGTGGCGGCGGCCATCGTGAGCGTAGTCGTGGCGGCGGCCATCGTGAGCGTAGTCGTGGCGGCGGCCATCGTGAGCGTAGTCGTGGCGGCGGCCATCGTGAGCGCAGTCGTGGCGGCGGCCATCGTGAGCGCAGTCGTGGCGGCGGCCATCGTGAGCGCAGTCGTGGCGGCGGCCATCGTGAGCGCAGTCGTGGCGGCGGCCATCGTGCGCGCAGTCGTGGCGGCGGCCATCGTGAGCGCAGTCGTGGCGGCGGCCATCGTGAGCGCAGTCGTGGCGGCGGCCATCGTGAGCGTCGTCGTGGCGGCCTTCGTGAGCGTCGTCGTGGCGGCGGCCATCGTGAGCGTCGTCGTGGCGGCGGCCATCGTGAGCGTCGTCGTGGCGCGGCCTTCGTGGCCGGCGATGCGGCAGCCATTGTGGACGGCGATGCGGCAGCCATTGTGGGCGGCGATGCGGCAGCCATTGTGGGCGGCGATGCGGCAGCCATTGTGGGCGGCGATGCGGCAGCCATCTTGGGCGCGGGCGTGACGGCGGGGGCCATCGTGGACGCTGGCGTGACGGCGGGGGCCATCGTGGACGCTGGCGTGACGGCGGGGGCCATCGTGGACGCTGGCGTGACGGCGGGGGCCATCGTGGACGCTGGCGTGACGGCGGCAGCCATCTTGGGCGCTGGCGTGACGACGGCAGCCATCTTGGGCGCTGGCGTGACGACGACGGCAGCCATCTTGAGCGCTGGCGTGACGGCAACAGCCATCTTGGGCGCGGGCGTGACGGCGGGAGCCATCGTGGACGTGAGCGTGACGACGGCAGCCATCTTGGGCGCTGGCGGGACGACGGCAGCCATCTTGGGCGCTGGCGGGACGGCAGGAGCCATCGTGGACGCTGGCGTGATGGCGGCAGCCATCTTGGGCGCTGGCGTGACGACGGCAGCCATCTTGGGCGCTGGCGTGACGACGACGGCAGCCATCTTGAGCGCTGGCGTGACGGCAACAGCCATCTTGGGCGCGGGCGTGACGGCGGGAGCCATCGTGGACGTGGGCGTGACGACGGCAGCCATCTTGGGCGCTGGCGGAACGACGGCAGCCATCTTGGGCGCTGGCGGGACGGCAGGAGCCATCGTGGACGCTGGCGTGACGGCGGCAGCCATCTTGGGCGCTGGCGTGACGGCAACAGCCTTCTTTGGCGCTGGCGTGACGGCGGCAGCCATCTTGGGCGCTGGCGTGACTGAGGCCATCTCGGGCACAGGCGTAGCTGAGGCCATCTCGGGCACAGGCGTAGCTGAAGCCATCTCGGGCACAGGCGTAGCTGAGGCCATCTCGGGCACAGGCGTAGCTGAGGCCATCTCGGGCGCAGGCGTAGCTGAGGCCATCTCGGGCGCAGGCGTAGCTGAGGCCATCTCGGGCGCAGGCGTAGCTGAGGCCATCTCAGGCGCAGGCGTAGCTGAGGCCATCTCAGGCGCAGGCGTAGCTGAGGCCATCTCGGGCACAGGCGTAGCTGAGGCCATCTCAGGCGCAGGCGTAGCGGCCATCTCGGGCGCTGGCGTGGCGGAGGCGATCTCTGGCGTCAGATCTTGAAAGTCCAGCCATGCCTTCCACCACGCCCTAATGACAGCCGGGGCTGCTTATGTAACCCCTCCGGGATTTCTCTGTCCCGGAGGTAGGTGGTCGGAAAGGGTCTTCCCCCGGCGGGGGTAGTGGCTGTAGCTCCAGGGTTTCCTCCCCCTGTCTGCAGCCCCGGAACAGTGGGCGGTGTCTTCTGCCCGCCCCAGCCGACGTCCGATGTTGCGGGGACTAGTCGACTGAGGACGGGATCCCATAGCAGGGCGTCTTCCAGGAGTCCTCCTCCACTCACCCTGCCAGGTGTAGCGCTGCTCCTGCTGCTCCGTGGGTTGACGGTGAGCTTCATACCTCGGAGCGCTATAGCTTGCCCCTCCGAGGAATCCACTCACCGTCCGGCTCTGCGGGCTTTTTGGGTGGCTTAGCATTCTGTCACGGATGCTCCGGCGTAGTGCGGTGAAAGCCATTGCAGAGTCGTAGGAACCGTTCAAAATAAGGTTTATTGCGACGTTGAACACAAAACAAACCGATCACGGCGAAAATCCTATACTGTTAAACTGAAAGTAAAAGTGCGCATATCGCGTCTTAACACAAATACGTTTCTTAATAACAGTCCGATATACACCAGCACTCACCTCTATAATACAGTGACATTCAAACACACAATGCTAAGCAAGGAGTGACTTGCTAGCGACCCCTTTATATCCCGACATAAAGTGACAGATTACTAACAGCTGTGACCACGTGAAAGAGGAAGTAATCACAGCTAGTGAGAACAAAAACACGGAAGTGGATCACCGAAATGGAAGTGTAGCAACGCCACCACACCAATCGTGACATTAATACACTGCACATAGTGATAAACTGCACATAGTAATACACTGCACATAGTAATACACTGCACATAGTAATACACTGCACATAGTGATACACTGCACATAGTAATACACTGCACACAGTAATACACTGCACATAGTGATACACTGCACATAGTAATACACTGCACATAGTAATACACTGCACATAGTGATACACTGCACATAGTAATACACTGCACATAGTGATACACTGCACATAGTAATACATTGCACATATTAATACACTGCACATAGTAATACACTGCACATAGTGATACACTGCACATAGTAATACACTGCACATAGTAATACACTGCACATATTAATACACTGCACATAGTGATACACTGCACATAGTAATACACTGCACATATTAATACACTGCACACAGTAATACACTGCACATAGTAATACACTGCACATAGTGATACACTGCACATAGTAATACACTGCACATAGTAATACACTGCACATAGTAATACACTGCACATAGTAATACACTGCACACAGTAATACACTGCACATATTAATACACTGCACATAGTGATACACTGCACACAGTAATACACTGCACATATTAATACACTGCACACAGTAATACACTGCACATAGTGATACACTGCACATAGTAATACACTGCACACAGTAATACACTGCACATAGAGATACACTGCACATAGTAATACACTGCACATATTAATACACTGCACATAGTGATACACTGCACATAGTGATACACTGCACATATTAATACACTGCACATATTAATACACTGCACATATTAATACACTGCACATAGTGATACACTGCACATAGTAATACACTGCACATAGTAATACACTGCACATAGTGATACACTGCACATATTAATACACTGCACATAGTAATACACTGCACATAGTGATACACTGCACATAGTGATACACTGCACATAGTGATACACTGCACATAGTAATACACTGCACATAGTAATACACTGCACATAGTGATACACTGCACATAGTAATACACTGCACATAGTAATACACTGCACACAGTAATACACTGCACACAGTAATACACTGCACATAGTGATACACTGCACACAGTAATACACTGCACATAGTAATACACTGCACACAGTAATACACTGCACACAGTAATACACTGCACACAGTAATACACTGCACATAGTAATACACTGCACAAAGTGATACACTGCACATAGTAATACACTGCACACAGTAATACACTGCACACAGTAATACACTGCACACAGTAATACACTGCACATAGTAATACACTGCACATAGTGATACACTGCACATATTAATACACTGCACATAGTAATACACTGCACATAGTGATACACTGCACATATTAATACACTGCACATAGTGATACACTGCACATAGTAATACACTGCACATAGTGATACACTGCACATAGTGATACACTGCACATAGTGATACACTGCACATAGTGATACACTGCACATAGTGATACACTGCACACAGTAATACACTGCACATATTAATACACTGCACATATTAATACACTGCACATAGTAATACACTGCACATAGTGATACACTGCACATAGTGATACACTGCACATAGTGATACACTGCACATAGTAATACACTGCACATAGTAATACACTGCACACAGTAATACACTGCACATAGTAATACACTGCACATAGTGATACACTGCACATAGTGATACACTGCACATATTAATACACTGCACATAGTAATACACTGCACACAGTAATACACTGCACATAGTAATACACTGCACACAGTAATACACTGCACACAGTAATACACTGCACATATTAATACACTGCACATAGTAATACACTGCACACAGTAATACACTGCACATATTAATACACTGCACATAGTAATACACTGCACATATTAATACACTGCACATAGTGATACACTGCACATAGTGATACACTGCACACAGTAATACACTGCACATAGTAAACCAGACAGAGCTGTGCTCGAGACCACCTAAAGCGAGACCGAGACGAGACCGAGACCGAAGGGGGCCGAGACCGAGACGAGACCAAGACCGAAGGGGGCCGAGACCGAGACGAGACCGAGACCAAAGGGGGCCGAGACCGAGACCAGTCATATCAACACTAAATAATATGACATGTTTTTGGTCCAATGACCAATGTAAAAAAAACACTTGACCAACAGCATCAGATCATCTACTGTGTTGTCATCCTGAATTAAATGAATTTTATTAAAAGAGTATGTAGGCCTATTTATTGTCTTATGTAAACATAAAATACGAAAATAAAACCATGATTTTAAAATGCACAGGCTATGATATTAAAATTTCTAAAAATCGAATAAATGAAAATCCATCAAACTGTATGTCCTATGTTGATGTAGTAAATGCAAACACATTTTAGATCACAAGCGACTTGCAATCAAATGATTTGCGCATGATTGGCCGATAAACAAATCTATTTATAATTATTTATCCGTCCACAGGCACGCAGCTTCAGTTGTTTGTCTGCTTGAGCAGGACACGCAAACGAACCGGTTGCACTGCGCACAGTGTTCATTATTGTTACGAGTGCACATGAGACAGCAGCAAACTAACCCGGTTGAACTGCGCACAGTGTTCATATAGATCAGACCAAAACCCGTCCAGTTTAATAAAGATCGGACCAAAACGGGTTCAGTTTCATATAGATCGGACCATAACCGTTCCAGTTTTATGCTCTTTCTGCCGTATGCCCCCCGGACTTATGTATGTCCCACGTCCTTCTGTGTGCATGAGTAATTTAATTTATCGCCCATTTGTAGTTAGCCTATTAATAATTATTGTTTATATTCGTTTAATTTCGATACAAAACAATATTTTGTTGAAGTCTCTTGTAGGCTATATGAATACACTGTGGTTCATTCGTTATTAATTATTGAGTGCAATAGGCGCATGACACATGAATGGGGCTGTATGTATTTGGCGGAATTCGTTCTGTTTATTTAGTGAAACATATTTCTTTATAAACGTACCTCTTTTTTTGTAGTTCAACCAAGCCAATCAGACTATTGTCTATATGTGTTCTCGTAGTATTTGTCTGTGTATCGCCCATTCAACCATTGCCATCATAGGCTCAGTGAAGTGTGATCGGTGTCTGGGTACCGCAATTAGGGTACCAACGCCCAGTGGCGTGGGATTTTGGCGACAGGAAGGCAGTTTAGGTATCAAAAA
>CM055733.1:25540223-25613920 GCA_029465975.1 Dallia pectoralis
AAATATATATGTTACATTATAAAGGACACATGTTACATTCTAAAGGACATATGTTACATTCTAAAAGATATATGTTACATTTTAAAGGACATATGTTACATTCTAAAAGATATATGTTACATTCTAAAGGACATATGTTAGATTCTAAAGGACATATGTTACATTCTAAAGGACATATGTTTAATTCTAAAAGATATATGTTACATTTTAAAGGACATATGTTACATTCTAAAAGATATATGTTACATTCTAAAGGACATATGCTACATTCTAAAGGACACATGTTACATTCTAAAGGACATATGTTACATTCTAAAAGATATATGTTACATTTTAAAGGACATATGTTACATTCTAAAAGATATATGTTACATTCTAAAGGACATATGTTACATTCTAAAGGACATATGTTACATTCTAAAATATATATGTTACATTATAAAGGACACATGTTACATTCTAAAGGACATATGTTACATTCTAAAAGATATATGTTACATTTTAAAGGACATATGTTACATTCTAAAAGATGTTTAATTCTAAAAGATATGTTTAATTCTAAAAGATATATGTTACATTCTAAAGGACATATGTTTGATTCTAAAGGACATATGTTACATTCTAAAGGACATATGCTACATTCTAAAGGACATATGTTACATTCTAAAAGATATTTGTTACATTCTAAAGGACATATGTTACATTCTAAAGGACATATGTTACATTCTAAAATATATATGTTACATTATAAAGGACACATGTTACATTCTAAAGGACATATGTTACATTCTAAAAGATATATGTTACATTTTAAAGGACATATGTTACATTCTAAAAGATATATGTTACATTCTAAAGGACATATGTTAGATTCTAAAGGACATATGTTACATTCTAAAGGACATATGTTTAATTCTAAAAGATATATGTTACATTCTAAAGGACATATGTTAGATTCTAAAGGACATATGTTACCTTCTAAAGGACATATGCTACATTCTAAAGGACATATGTTACATTCTAAAAGATATTTGTTACATTCTAAAGGACATATGTTACACTCTAAAGGACATATGTTACATTCTAAAGGATATATGTTACATTATAAAGGACATATGTTACATTCATTAAGGACACATGTTACATTCTAAAGGACACATGTTACATTCTAAAGGACATATGTTAATACTACCCCCACCCTAAACCAGACCAGGATACCCGTCAGAACAAGTAGAACTCATTTTGGGCTGTATTTTTATCGCTCGCGTTACCAAACTCCACCGCCGACAAATATCTGTTTTACGACGTTGCTATGACCATAAAGTGACTCCTACTGTTTTCCTGGTGTGTGGGGTATATAATGGAATTAACTGAGGCTTTGGTGAGAACTCCCAAGAGCCTTTGCAGTTTTTACAACTCTGTGGTGTGATATTAACAAGATGGAGACGATGATTTACTGATAGATATGATTTAATGATATCCTTCCTTTTTTAGGTTCTAGGAGGTTCTGTATCTCTGTTTATCTGTCAGTTGGGCTGTGTGTTTGTTGCTCTCTCTACCAAAGACACAGGCTGGCAGATCACCTGGCACTAATAATTATATTATGTGGAAAAATACACAGTCATTGTAAAACATTGTTTCATAATATTTGCCCTGAATAATAACTACCTCAGAATATAATTAGTAAACCGTTTTTGAGATTGGTAGTAAATAAATGTACATCTTAATGGATCTGCTTTAGTGCTGTAAGACAGGTTGCAATTACAGCTCGACTATCAGTTCTCCTGAAGATTTCTAGTCTCTCTGCATTCTTTGATAAATAAGGAAACATGTCAAACCTTCCTTTACCTTCAGTAATTAACATGAAAAATACTGACACAGTGCAACTCCTTAATTGGGCTCCAGGAGAGATATTTGGAATGTATCATCAATGCCACCAGATGACTTGGAGAACAGCAAAGCACGTTTTTGAAATGTAGTTCAGCATCTCCAATTAATCAGCAGATAGAAAACAAGTGATTTAGCAGTATAGCTCATTCAGGGAGTTGCTCCTCTCTCCTCACTTTAGTCTGCTACTGAAGGTAATGCTCTTTTAATCATCTGGCAAGAACATTAAGGTTCCCTCGTAACACAACGCTCAAATCAGAAAGAGCCATGGCACTCAGGGTTTAATGTTTCTCTGGTTGCTCTGAAATAGGTTTTCTAATACGACATAATTAATGACAGAAGTAGGTGGAACGTCTGCACAGACTCATTCCAAAGCGCTGGTTTTACTGAGTCATTTACATACTCACAGTTTCAGGTCGATAAGATGATTCAAAAAGCATTTGATAAAACAACAATAAATTCTGATCTGCTTGTATCAACCTGCTCCTACTGCACATCTCCTACCTGGTCCTACTGCACATCTCCTACCTGCTCCTACTGCACATCTCCTACCTGCTCCTACTGCACATCTCCTACCTGGTCCTACTGCACATCTCCTACCTGCTCCTATTGCACATCTCCTTCCTGGTCCTACTGCACATCTCCTACCTGCTCCTACTGCACATCTCCTACCTGCTCCTACTGCACATCTCCTACCTGGTCCTACTGCACATCTCCTACCTGCTCCTACTGCACATCTCCTACCTGGTCCTACTGCACATCTCCTACCTGCTCCTACTGCACATCTCCTACCTGCTCCTACTGCACATCTCCTACCTGCTCCTACTGCACATCTCCTACCTGCTCCTACTGCACATTTCCTACCTGCTCCTACTGCACATCTCCTACCTGGTCCTCCTCTACTCCTCCTCTGCTCCTCCTCTCTGCTCCTCCTCTACTCCTCTCTACTCCTCCTCTACTCCTCCTCTGTGCTCCTCCTCCTCAGAAATCAGAGACTCTTGAAGTGAGCCTCTGTCTGCTGTCTCAAGCTTACTTTACTCCAAAAACCTGAACCTAATCCCAACCCTGATCCAAAACCTCCTAATAACCATGATTCTATACCTAATCCCAACCCTGATCCTAAACCTAATCCCAACTCTGATCCTAATTCTCGTTTTAACGATACTTCTAAACCTAATCCCAATCCTTATCGTAAACCTCACCCTAACCATGATTCTAAACCTAATCTTAACCCTGATCCTAAAGCCTGTCTGGCCCCGAAAAACAAAATGCACGTGAATTGCTTTAAATCTGCCTTCCAGTGGTAAAGAACATTGCCAGGTCAGTTGACCCATTGACCCCCCGACCCCCTGAACAGTGCTACACACACACACACACACACACACACATTACCAACCACCACCACACCAGCCAGAGTGTGCAGGCCAGGAAGTCAGACCACCCTGGGACTGTCCAGCAAGCCCTGCTGCCCTGCCTACACCTGCCATAAAACTTAAAAGCTACGGCCCCTTCTGAGGGCTTTGAAGTGTTCAAAGCATAGCATGCTGACCTCTGATGCGACTCCGGCCACAACACATGTTCCTGGTCTACGTATAAACGGCAGACAGAGGAGCACAAGCATGGATTGTTTACCTACATGTGTGAGATGTAAGGATCCATGCATAGCAGCCATCCATGGTCTGACAGACTGCCAGGACCCAGACTGTGGGCTCCATAGGGTGCCTGGGAAATGAACAGGGAGCTCATGGACTTATGGTTCTCCGGCCATATGTTCAACACTCAGGAACCCACGGTCACCACAATAACATCTCTCTTCTCTTTGACATAAACTCTCTCTTGGAGAAAAGGCTGGACTCAGTCTACAGAATAAGGCCTCTATCTAACCTGTTTATCTGTTGTCAGTCTACAGAATAAGGCCTCTATCTAACCTGTTTATCTGTTGTCAGTCTACAGAATAAGGCCTCTATCTAACCTGTTTATCTGTTGTCAGTCTACAGAATAAGGCCTCTATCTAACCTGTTTATGTCACGCTGTGTAGGTGGACGGAAGGATGAAGCCAGGCAGAGTAGCAGGTAGCGTACTAAGTCTCTTTTAATACAGTACGGAAAACCCGTAGTATTGCTCAAAGCCCGCAGGCAAAGTAGAGGGTGCGACGCAGCGCACAAACTGTAACAAACTCCTCGCACGGAGGTATAATAATCAAGAAGCCCCGAGCTCACACAGAGACCCGGGCTGCACAGAACACACGTAACATATAACAATTCCACACAAAGACAACCCGACACACAGGGAACTTAAATAGTCCTCTAATGAGGTAATGGACACCAGGTGTAGTGATGACGAAACTGAACCAGGTGTGCAGGGGGAGGAGATAACGATGATGGCTCAGAAGACCGGGGAGAACGACTGCCGAAGCCTGCCCGCAGGTGGCGGTAGATTGGCTTCTGAGGGAGTTCTCACAGTTTATCTGTTGTCAGTCTACAGAATAAGGCCTCTATCTAACCTGTATATCTGTTTACAGTCTACAGAATAAGGCCTCTATCTAACCTGTATATCTGTTTACAGTCTACAGAATAAGGCCTCTATCTAACCTGTATATCTGTTTACAGTCTACAGAATAAGGCCTCTATCTAACCTGTATATCTGTTGTCAGTCTACAGAATAAGGCCTCTATCTAACCTGTATATCTGTTTACAGTCTACAGAATAAGGCCTCTATCTAACCTGTTTATCTGTTGTCAGTCTACAGAATAAGGCCTCTATCTAACCTGTTTATCTGTTGTCAGTCTACAGAATAAGGCCTCTATCTAACCTGTTTATCTGTTGTCAGTCTACAGAATAAGGCCTCTATCTAACCTGTATATCTGTTTACAGTCTACAGAATAAGGCCTCTATCTAACCTGTATATCTGTTTACAGTCTACAGAATAAGGCCTCTATCTAACCTGTATATCTGTTTACAGTCTACAGAATAAGGCCTCTATCTAACCTGTATATCTGTTTACAGTCTACAGAATAAGGCCTCTATCTAACCTGTTTATCTGTTGTCAGTCTACAGAATAAGGCCTCTATCTAACCTGTATATCTGTTTACAGTCTACAGAATAAGGCCTCTATCTAACCTGTTTATCTGTTGTCAGTCTACAGAATAAGGCCTCTATCTAACCTGTATATCTGTTGTCCGTCTACAGAATAAGGCCTCTATAGATAGAGCACTTTCACTGGTATAATGATAGAGCACTTTCACTGGTATAATGATAGAGAACTTTCACTGGCTGAATGATAGAGTACTTTCATTGGCTGAATGATAGAGCACTTTCACTGGCTGAATGATAGGGCACTTTCATTGGCTGAATGATAGAGCACTTTCATTGGCTGAATGATAGAGCACTTTCGGTTTAATGATAGAGCACTTTCACTGGCTGAATGATAGAGCTCTCCAAAGACAGAATAGCAACATGACTTGTTTTATGAATGCATTTATAGACAACTTGTCTCATCTCAACCAGCCAATTGCGTGCTCAGTAGCTTATGTGCTTACGAGCTCTATTCAGTCAGGGGAAAAGGATCAGCTTATTACTGCGACATTTACAGGCAAAGTTACTGTGTTCAAGGAGACAGCGTTCACTAAAATGATGTATATGGAGCCCCAATTGGAAATTACATTTAAAGGGGTAAATCCCAACACATAAAGTATATTCTAGGATGTACCATGACTGATGGTTGGTTTAGATTTGAAACCCAGCTGTAGAGAACAAGTCAGCATCAAGATAACTAAATGTTGTAGTTGCTGCAATTCTAAACATTTTCCACCTTTAAGTACTCGACAAAGACATCAAAATGTATTGAAGCAGTATTGAATTATCTTAGATGATCTCTCTGGATTTACGTATTGTCTACATTAATTGTTTGTAACATCTTTTGCCTTAAAAATAAAAAATGGCAAAATGAGAGAGAGATTTTTCTTGCATTATACCAGAAATAATCATGAACATATGGAGGTTAATATAAAACGAATCTAACAATCCTACGTCCAGCAGATTTTCCCGAGGTCTTATCTCAGCGCTGGCAAGCGATGACGACAAAAGCATTTGTTAATACAGTATTTATCAGTAATTTATAGACTCTGTTAAATACAAACACAATAAACTATTGACTCAGTTAACTATTCACTCAGTTAACTACTGACTCAGTTAACTACTGATTCAGTTTAACTATTGACTCAGTTAACTATTGAATCAGTTAACTATTGACTCAGTTAACTATTGACTCAGTTAACTATTGACTCAGTTAACTATTGAATCAGTTAACTATTGACTCAGTTAACTATTCACTCAGTTAACTATTCACCCAGCTAACTATTGACTCAGTTAACTACTGACTCAGTTAAACTATTGAATCAGTTAACTATTGACTCCGTTAACTATTCCCTCAGTTAACTACTGACTCAGTTAACAGCTATGGTCCAAGTAAACTATCAACTAATGTCACTCATCAGGTAAATACGGACTCAGTTCCCATTGAGTCTACAGCTGGGAGTCACCCAGTCAACGGACAGACCAGCTAGGAAGGCTTGTCATGCTGTTTGTGAACACGAGTCAATTTGAAGAATGTGTCATCAAAGGCCTCCTCAGATGAGACAATGTTTCAAAGGATTGCAGAAGGGTCAGTCACCAACAACTGACTAGAGTCATGCTGTGAGACTGACACAAAAGCTGAACAGTCTGAGATCAGTCTGAGAACAATCTGGGATCAGTCTGAGAACAATCTGGGATCAGTCTGAGAACAATCTGGGATCAGTCTGAGATCAATCTGGGATCAGTCTGAGATCAATATGGGATCAGTCTGAGATCAATATGGGATCAGTCTGAGATCAATATGGGATCAGTCTGAGAACAATATGGGATCAGTCTGAGATCAATTTGGGATCAGTCTGAGATCAATATGGGATCAGTCTGAGAACAATATGGGATCAGTCTGAGATCAATATGGGATCAGTCTGAGATCAATATGGGATCAGTCTGAGATCAATATGGGATCAGTCTGAGATCAATATGGGATCAGTCTGAGAACAATATGGGATCAGTCTGAGATCAATATGGGATCAGTCTGAGAACAATATGGGATCAGTCTGAGATCAATATGGGATCAGTCTGAGATCAATATGGGATCAGTCTGAGATCAATATGGGATCAGTATGAAATCAGTCTGAGATCCGTATGAAATCAGCAATAAATCAGTATGGGATCAATATGAGATCAATATGGGATCAATATGGACAAGATGCAACTGACTAGAGAACCACCAGTAATAGAATGAAGGGTTGTCAAAGGTCAAGTGCCTGTCAACACATCAATTGTCAGCTGCTCTGACATGAACTTTAACCCCTGATGCATTCTAATCAGTAAAGCATTCTAAACCCAGAGGCTCCAGTTTGAATCCTG
Organism: Dallia pectoralis; assembly: GCA_029465975.1. Lineage (NCBI taxonomy): Eukaryota > Metazoa > Chordata > Actinopteri > Esociformes > Umbridae > Dallia > Dallia pectoralis. The sequence goes on from CM055733.1 coordinate 25,547,552, forward strand.
TTATGTACAGATCACCATCTATCTGGGCAGAATACTTTAGCTTTATTAGGGTTTAGAGTAGACTATAGTCTGGTCTTAAATCTCATCTTGTGTTCCACATCCATCCGCTTCTCATTGACTAGCTTATATTCTACACAACATTTAGAAGACGTTTTGAATATCATGATCTTCAGGAAATACAGGAAATGTTCTGAAATACAGAATGCAATAAAAATGAAACTAGTATAACAGTGATATTTTAAGTACACAAATGAGATGAAACTGGTATAACAGTGATATTTGAAGTACACAAAGGAAATTAAACTGGTATAACAGTGATATTTTAAGTGAACAAATGAGATGAAACTGACTATTTGAATAGAAACAAAGTTAAAATTCATTTACCAGGTTGGTCTGGTGAAAAAATACAAAATAAATAAAAGACAGAGAATTGTAAATGCACCAACACAGATGGGCCTTAGGCAAATTTACCTGAACAGGAAAATCAATAACAATTTTTAAATGAATTTACTCGAGTAATAGATTTTGACATAATGTAAGATAGCTCTCGGGATATTTGGTTGAATAAACACAAAATTTGCATTAAACAAAACCGTTGATTTTAATAACCACTGCTGAGACCTGGAAAGTGATTGCATTATATTCACAGTAGGCCATATATATATTGATTTATTTCCACATTTTCATGTTATTTTCAACATTACTATGATTAATGTAGGTTTTAATAAAAAATGTTAAGTCACTAAGGCAATTCTTAAGGAGAAAACATGTGTGTGCAACAATCAAACATCCGTTCCTTTTTCTAAATCTTTGGCCCATAGTCAGAGTCGCATTCTTCCAGTGTGTCCATCCTATTCCTTCCTTTCAGGCAGTGGGACCCAGGACATTAGCGCTTCATGGGGCTTTGTGCCTGCCAGACGTGTCTGTCTGTGACCACTACTCCCACTCCATTCAATGGGAGGGAAGGAGAGGGCTGTGGGGCTGGAACGAGAGTGTTAACATGCACGCATGCGGAACATCCCTCTCTGTTTGTGCAGTGGGCTGGTGAGGGGGCAGCGGGGTGGACCCGGTCAGTCTATTCCAACAGAATGGAGGGTCGGGCAGCTGCCTCCAGGCCCACAAAAGGACTAGTCTTCTATTCGATATCTGCTGTTTACTTTGTGCTGTTTCTGGGAGACATACAGAACCAATGTCTTGCGCACATGCGTGTCAATCCAGCTGAATGGAAGAAGATAAAAATGCACTCTGCGGTCAATGGACTCAATTGAACCATCAACAGCTTTGAATGTATTTAGTGGGCTTATTAGGTAAAATAATTGGTTATAGTTGACACGGTCACAATAATTACTCTTTAGTAAAAATCAGATAATGGTTAGTTGTTGTGTTTAAGTTACCGTACGATACTTATCAATTTACAAATGTTCATCCAATATTGAAATGGCACGGGTATGGGTGCACGGGTATGGGTGCACGGGTATGGGTGCACGGGTATGGGTGCACGGGTATGGGTGCACGGGTATGGGTGCACGGGTATGGGTGCACGGGTATGGGTGCACGGGTATGGGTGCACGGGTATGGGTGCACGTGTATGGGTGCACGTGTATGGGTGCACGGGTATCGGTGCACGGGTATGGGTGCACGGGTACAGCCACAGGATTAGTGTGCATGTGGCCCGTTATTTCACCCTGATCCCAGGGCAGTTTAGTATTGTTTAGTATGTCTAACAATCACCGTCATCATTCAGAAAACTGCAATGGTCCTTCAATTAAGCCCCGTCCTGTGTTCCACTTGGGTGTAGACTGCATTTCTGATATTGTTCAGAATCACAATTGCATCAAATGAGTTGACTTTTAAAGGATTTCTGTTATGCTACTATAGTTGTCTGTCTGCTTGGCCGTGCCGTGTCGGGTTAGGGTTGGGTTAGGGTTGGGGGAGATGAGGTGGACTGACTGACTGATCAAGTCTAACCAAGTGCTTAAACGTCTTCTATGTTTGATTCACAGATGCGTTTTGCGCTCCCAAGAGCTCGCCTTTGATCTCTTTCATTTCCATTCTCTTTCTACAACAGATCTGTTCTGCGCTAAAATGCTTTAGTTTTCCATAGAAACGAATCCTTTCCGTGGGGATATTGATGTTTTCTTCGTCGCAGGGGTTATGATATGGTGAATCAGAATTTAAAAGCCGGGAACAATGGCAGTATTCATGGTTGTTTTTTGTCTTTTGTGTGGTTTTTGCCTTGTTGTTCAAATCCACATTTCTCAAATGAATACAAATATTGTTTGTTCTGTTCAAGTCTGTCCGAGCTCCGTCACTTCAGATGCTTTTCAACGATTCAACTCTTAGTAGAAGCAGCAGGTTTCTGCAGCACCATTGAGCCATACTGTAGACAATAGTGTTGGCATGAAAGAGACACCCAGCCTCCCCCACACACACATTCGGGGTTGGATATAATACACCTGTCACACAAGTCTGTTCGTTTTATAAGAACGTGCTAAATGTTTCACTCGAGAGCCTCGCCATCATCTCAGAGCAGGAGCTGGCCTGGACCTAACATGAACCGAACGGTTGTTGGGTCAAATCCCCAAACAATCTCATTCTGCAAGCTATAACGCCTTGTTGCTACTTTATATATATATAACACTATATAACACGTAATATATATGTATATATATATATATATATATATATAACATAGAGAGGCTATTGTAGATGTGGATCACTTCTGTCCTTAAATGCCTTCCGTTGGCCGATTCCCCTTCTGTGACATGTCTGATAGACCACCCTTTATCCAAGCATTGTCATTTTGTCATTTCGACAATGTACATCTGAGACACGAACTTTAGGAGCCTTTGATCTGCAGACTGAAAAGAACAAAGTTATGGTGAAAACGCCTTTTGTGTCGGCGCTTTTAGATTTGGTTTCAATATTATTTCACAATGCGGAGGGCCACATAATTGATGATTAATATGGTCCGTCTGAAAGCAGAGTAATATCTATAGAAATGTGCTTTAACATCGCCCTGTGTTTGCATAAAAGTGTTAATTAGTGTGCGAGTTTGTCTCTGCATATTGAGCACATAGATCTGAACCATATACACAAGCCAGATGATTTGTTTTAAGATCACATAAATGCCTTTTTTTAACTGTTGTCCTGCCGCGAATCTGAAATCATGATCTAATATAGCATTAAATGTATGTCTGCCAACATGATATGAAATTCCTCACATTCCTTCGTTCCCGTCTGACCTGGATTCATTAAATGGCGTCCTGACCCGAACATTACTTTTAAAATCAGACACACAAATGTCGGCTTGTTCACTTTCATGGCACTCCGTTTGAATTACTGACGCAATCTTCAGGTTCCACTCTTATTTTTCTCCCTCACTCTCTCTCTCTCTCTCTCTCCCTCTCTCTCTCTCTCCTCTCTCTCTCCTCTCTCTCTCTCCCTCACTCTCTCCTCTCTCTCTCCCTTTCATCCCTTTCTCTCTTTCCTCCATCCACTTCTCTTACTCGCGGTCTTCACTATATCTCTAACTGTTATTCAATTCCTTCAGCTATTTCTTCTTTTTCTTTTTCTCTGTCTCTTATACTTCCATCTCTCTCTATCCTTCTCTCATCTTCTGTGTATCCCTTCTTCTTCCCTCTTTATTCTTCTTCTCGTTGTCTTTCTCCATGCCCCTCTCTTCTTCTCTTCCGTCCTCCCTCTTCTTAATATTTCCAGTTATTCTTATATCCGCCCGTTATTCGTCTCGTACCTTTCTCGCTTCACTCTTCCATGAAGATCAGGTTGAAGCTTACAGGGAATCGTTCCATGTCTAATTTATATTAAGTACTTTTTCGTTCTCTATTTTTTTTAAGTATCAAAAGTTCCATTCTTATTTTCATAATGTTTTTCATTTGTTATATATTGGTTTTAGAAATGTTTGGGAAATATTCCTGGCTGCACTTTCCTACGTTATTATTGTAGATTGTTGCAGTGAAACAGGTCGAAGTTTAAAGGGTTGATTTACGTTTCACAGAATCGTTTCACAGATTTTTTTCAGAAAAAAGACTACTATATTAAATAACTATTAAACAACTTTCACCAACATTCAAAAGCGTGTGGTCACTTATATAAATTCTCTTTTAAACAAACATAAAAAATGTGAAATATAGCAAAAATCAACAAGATATAGTGATTATTTTTATCTTAAATAATAAGTGTGTTCTTCAAACGTTGCTTTTCTTTCGACAAAGAATCCTTCTTTTGGTAAGTTTTCACATGGAAAATCTTCTCTCTCCCAGAACAGGAATGGTCTGACGATTTTGAAATGAAAGTTCTTTGTCTCTGGCCTTATTGAGCCTGTAAACGTGCACACTTTTGCTGATGCTACAGATACTTAAGTCATCTTAAGAAGGACAGTTTTACTTCTAATCAGTACATATCTTGGATTGGCTAAACACAACGTGCCATTGGAACACAAGAGTGATGGTTGCTGACAATGGGCTTCTGTGGGCCTATGTAGATATTACAATGGGCTTCTGTGGGCCTATGTAGATATTACAATGGGCTTCTGTGGGCCTATGTAGATATTACAATGGGCTTCTGGGGGCCTATGTAGATATTACAAAGGGCTTCTGGGGGCCTATGTAGATATTACAATGGGCTTCTGGGGGCCTATGTAGATATTACAATGGGCTTCTGGGGGCCTATGTAGATATTACAATGGGCTTCTGATATCACAATGGGCTTCTATGTAGATATCACAATGGGCTTCTGGGGGCCTATGTAGATATTACAATGGGCTTCTGGGGGCCTATGTAGATATCACAATGGGCTTCTGGGGGCCTATGTAAATATTACAATGGGCTTCTGGGGGCCTATGTAGATATTACAAAGGGCTTCTGGGGGCCTATGTAGATATTACAATGGGCTTCTGGGGGCCTATGTAGATATTACAATGGGCTTCTGTGGGCCTATGTAGATATTACAATGGGCTTCTGCGGGCCTATGTAGATATTACAATGGGCTTCTGGGGGCCTATGTAGATATTACAACGGGCTTCTGGGGGCCTATGTAGATATTACAATGGGCTTCTGTGGGCCTATGTAGATATTACAATGGGCTTCTGGGGGCCTATGTAGATATTACAATGGGCTTCTGGGGGCCTATGTAGATATTACAATGGGCTTCTGGGGGCCTATGTAGATATTTCAATGGGCTTCTGTGGGCCTATGTAGATATTACAATGGGCTTCTGGGGCCTATGTAGATATTACAATGGGCTTCTGGGGGCCTATGTAGATATTACAACAGGCTTCTGGGGGCCTATGTAGATATTACAATGGGCTTCTGTGGGCCTATGTGGATATTACAATGGGCTTCTGTGGGCCTATGTAGATATTGCAATGGGCTTCTGGGGGCCTATGTAGATATTACAACGGGCTTCTGGGGCCTATGTAGATATTACAATGGGCTTCTGTGGCCTATGTAGATCTTACAATGGGCTTCTGGGGGCCTATGTAGATATTACAATGGGCTTCTGTGGGCATATGTAGATATTACAATGGGCTTCTGTGGGCCTATGTAGATATTACAATGGGCTTCTGGGGGCCTATGTGGATATTACAATGGGCTTCTGTGGGCCTATGTAGATATTACAATGGGCTTCTGGGGGCCTATGTAGATATTACAATGGGCTTCTGTGGGCCTATGTAGATATTACAATGGGCTTCTGGGGGCCTATGTAGATATTACAATGGGCTTCTGTGGGCATATGAAGATATTACAATGGGCTTCTGTGGGCCTATGTAGATATTACAATGGGCTTCTGGGGGCCTATGTGGATATTACAATGGGCTTCTGTGGGCCTATGTAGAAATTGCAATGGGCTTCTGGGGGCCTATGTAGATATTACAATGGGCTTCTGTGGGCCTATGTAGATATTACAATGGGCTTCTGGGGGCCTATGTGGATATTACAATGGGCTTCTGTGGGCCTATGTAGATATTACAATGGGCTTCTGGGGGCCTATGTAAATATTACAATGGGCTTCTGGGGGCCTATGTCGATATTACAAAGGGCTTCTGGGGGCCTATGTAGATATTACAATGGGCTTCTGGGGGCCTATGTAGATATTACAATGGGCTTCTGGGGGCCTATGTAGATATTACAATGGGCTTCTGCGGGCCTATGTAGATATTACAATGGGCTTCTGGGGGCCTATGTAAATATTACAATGGGCTTCTGGGGGCCTATGTAGATATTACAAAGGGCTTCTGGGGGCCTATGTAGATATTACAATGGGCTTCTGGGGGCCTATGTAGATATTACAATGGGCTTCTGGGGGCCTATGTAGATATTACAATGGGCTTCTGGGGGCCTATGTAGATATCACAATGGGCTTCTGGGGGCCTATGTAGATATTACAATGGGCTTCTGGGGGCCTATGTAGATATCACAATGGGCTTCTGGGGGCCTATGTAAATATTACAATGGGCTTCTGGGGGCCTATGTAGATATTACAAAGGGCTTCTGGGGGCCTATGTAGATATTACAATGGGCTTCTGTGGGCCTATGTAGATATTACAATGGGCTTCTGGGGGCCTATGTAGATATTACAATGGGCTTCTGGGGGCCTATGTAGATATTACAATGGGCTTCTGGGGGCCTATGTAGATATTACAATGGGCTTCTGTGGGCCTATGTAGATATTACAATGAAAATCAGGTGTTTCCAGGTACAATAGTCTTTACAACACAAGCAATGTCTGCAATGAATTTCGAATCCATTTCCTTATTTTAATTAAGAAAAAAAATCTAGATGGACCCAAACGTTTGAATGAAAGGGTACCTAGATAGTGATTATTTTATTTGTATTATAATCTCAGAATTATTTAGCACCTAAATTGAACGAAAATGTTAAATAGATTCTGATTCATACGTGACAATTTATGACGCAAGCCATGTTAGCAATTATACATGTATTCCCAGCCATTATGGATAAGTATTTAGTCAATATGTTGCAACGTGGGGCTTTTTTGTTGTTTGCGTTTTGACGCCAATATTTATTCCACACACTGACCCGCCACCAAACATGTGCAAACACCTATGTCCTTATTTAGAGCCACGGTGCTGCGAGCATCCATCTGTTGAATGGGAGGTGTCAGGCCAGCGCATGTCCCTTATAAAGGACGATTGTGATGTAGACAAACATTAGGGTAGACATAAAGCAGAGAGGTCAAGTCCTCGTTCAGTTCAAGTGTGCGTTGATTCACCTACATGTCAACGGGGTGGCGTGCTGCCGTGCACCCTGTTAACAGTCCTAGTTGACGGTGTTCTGCCTCTGATGCGAGGATGCAAACAGCATTAACAGCATTTCTGACTTCTCTGCACTTTCCACAGCAGCGTGTGTATGTCTATCGGGCCATTCAGAGACGTATGCCCCATGACGAACGTGGAAAAGTGCTTACCAACCCAATAACAGCGCTGTGGCACCTCACTTCCCGTGGAATCCCCTTCAGCAGAACTTACAGCTTCATAGACAGACAGATCCACATTAGTCTGCTTTATGGCTCTGCAGCAGTAATATGAGTTAGTGCTGCAAGGCTCCCTAGTTCCCCTACCACACTTAGGATAATGAAACTTCAAACGACCACAAAAATCCACAAGAACAGTTAGATAATAGATCGCTATCAATTAATGAGCATACAGCTAACATAGAAGGCTTACACTATACAAACATTTATAGCATTATGTCCTTTTTATTCCTGCTGTATGAAGTTCAATTATTATTAGAACAGAGAGCGGCGGATTAGAAGAACAAGTCGTGTTAATTGCGCGGCAGGTATAACGAGCAGGTTTAATCTGACGTCCCCCGTCCTCTCCCCTCCCTCTCCCCTCTCCTCCCCTCTCCTCTCCCCTCTATTGAGTTTCTGGGGCTTAATGAGTGGCAGGTAGACCTGCTTCCTGCTTTCACACGTGCAAAAAATAGTCCTCTCCCTGCTGGCAGCCCTGGACCCTGGCTGGGCTCGGGAAACAATTGATTTGAAGCATATAGTTAATTATGCTTAGAAATTAGACAGCCGCACGCTACACTGGGACATAGAGGTTATCACCGCGTGATTTCCTGTTGGGTCTCACTCCCTCACACAGAACCTCACACAGAACCTCACATTGTACCCGTGTGGGCCGTGCACGTAGCCTAATGAGTAAAAAGAAAATTAGGACTTACCTTGTTATTTATTCGATGTTTACGAAATATTTTGATGCCGTTTGCAACTACAAGTAACGCTAAAAATATCCCTTTTTATACAGCCTCAACTCTGAATGTGAACAAATCCTAGAATATTCCTCCATCAGAGAGTAGTTTCCTTGACTACACAAAAGGTATTATGAAAATAGCCCAAAGAATGTCCCAGGGGTCGAGGTATTATAGAAATCTGTCTCTAGAACTGGAATCCGTATAGAGATTTATCTTTTGAGGAATTAACTGGACTAGGGGCTCAGGCTGATATTATGCGTTTCTCTTTTTGATGACTCTCGAATTAAATTTAAAATTGATATGTTTTGTTTTTAATGATATTGATATGTGAGATTTAAAAACGGAGAGAAATATAACAAGCCAGTTCTGCAGTAAACATACATTTATTTACGACCTATTTTCGTATATCCAAGTAAAAATGAATTTCAGCAAAATAATGTTCTGATTCAATTTATATTTGCATGATATTCATTGTAGTAATATTTTTGTTACTTCATTTGATCTTAAAACGGTTGTTCTTATTCGGTATTATAACGAGTTTGTTATGTATTCATATATTTTATATATTACTTAATAGCACAATAAGTAACCAAAAACGTTAAACAACGACAGTTCTCCACAAGACTCTCTACAGTGGCTCTATATTGACCCAGATGAACCTGAGTGAATGGAAAACACCGAGGACAATATGGTTCATGCCTCTATATGACGGCTAACACGTGAGATTCTATTACCATCCGCTACATTTATGGATTGTTACAATACTGTCAAATCAAAATGATTGACAAGGCAATAAACCAAACATGCTGGTTTATCTGTTTATGGAATAGGGCATTTGCATACGACGACATTGAGGAGAATAAGACAACCTTGACACATTTGGTCATTTTGGAATGTCTATGCCAAATAAACATTATCCTGCAAATCGAATTGTGCAATGGTAGGCTTATAAAATTTGTATTTATGCCTATGTATATATATATATATTTATATATATTTATATATATATATATATATATGTATATATATATTTATATATATATATATATATATATATATATATATATATATATATATATATATATATATATATATATATATATATATATATATATATATATATATATATATATATAGGCCTATATATACACTCTATATATACTCTAGGATATGTAGATATATAGCCTATATATAAAAAGAGAAATAGAGAGAAATATGGATAAATAGATAGATTTAAAAAACATTGTATATAAAAAACATTGTATATATGCGTGTGTGTATGAACGTATCTATTTACTGTATGTGTGTGGGGGGGGGGATTATGAACGTATCTATTTACTGTAAATGTGTTTGTCCCGTGGAATATATGTGTCAGTAAAGTATTATGTCGCATTGTATGAGTGCTCTAATTGGCCAGGTTGAATGGCTTATGTGTAGTCACGCGCCAACCCAGTCCGCCACGAAGAAATGGAAAGAATGCTGGAGCGGAAATGAACTCCGGTTCAATGACACTTTACTCGCTGCTGATTAATATTGACCCCCTCTTTTCCTCCCCCTCTTCTTTTCTTTCTCTCCATCCTCCCGCCTAATAGCTAGCAGGTGGCTGTTGACCTTTAAGTCAAGGCCTCAACTTACCTCGGAATACAGTTGCAATTGGACATATCATTTATAGGACATCCAGATCATTTGGCCTTCCAGAACATTTAGGCCATCCATAATAGTTAGGCCTTAATCCAGAACATTTATAGGACATCCAGATCATTTATAGGCCATCCAGATCATTTTTAGGCCATCCAGACCATTGTATATACATTTAAGTCTGAATTCATTTTTTTGCAACGAAAGCAGTAAGTCCGTATTAACCGATTAACTTCAGAACAACAACGATATCCACCATCTAATTATGGATTGCACCTTTGATATCGGTTAGGGTAATTTATAGGGTTGTTGACCTATTAATGAGGTAGAGTTTAGCCATATATGGCTAGTGGCCTATATATGAAATGAATTCCTTTAATGTAAGTGTTTACCTTGTCCAGGTGATTCCGTGAGAGACAGACCTGAACCAGCGGTAGGCTGACATAAATATAATATAATAATGGTTAATAGGGCGTGCCACAATCCACTGAACGATAAGAAACTTAACAAAGACGTGTCAGAAAGTCAACGCCTTCATTAGCATGTTCTCCAAGGACCAGCGAACATTTCATTAATTTGTAATTTATGAATGTTTGACAAGTATTAGAGAGTATGTAAATATGAGAGGCGTAATGTGTTTTCTGCGGGAGACGGAAGAAATGACCCAAAGTGTTTTGACGCTGCTAGAGTGATCACATGCTTTATATTTCTGTTCAAACTGTGATCCAGTCCTACCAACATCCGTTCACATCTGACGGGGTAAACAGTGCAGGATATGGCTGCAACATTTACATCTTCTGATATTATGCATAATGTTTTGATTCATGGAGACGAAGTGTCTTGTGTTGTCGAGTTTATAACCTCACTTGAATATTATGTCGGGCTGAACCAATAGGAACATCACATTGAGGAAACGGATCATTTCCCTTTTTTGTCCTTAAAATTCACATTGACGACTCGATCTGAAACGGGTTCCTTTGCAATTCAATAATTCACTTACGATGGATTTTTTTTTCGTTTTACAAAGATAAAGTACATAAAAACATATTAACTCGGTTATTTCTTTGGGCATGTCCACACAAATGATGATTATTTTTATTGTTTCTAGTTTCTAAAATAATTTGTTCATAATAATAACGGAAAATGCATGATCATTATGTATTATGTCTTTTTATTTTTACTGCACAAATTGTTTTAACATTAGCACATTGGTTTGATTAATATTTTCTCTGTTCCTCTTGTCCCTGACCCTGGTTCAGTTATCACAGAAGTCATTCCCACCATCCAGATTGTTCCGCACATTTGTTGTGTATCAATTAGGCGGGCAGTATAAGGAATAGAGGCCGGCCGGAGACAGAGAAGGCCTCTGCAGACAGGCAGACTGCATGTCTTTGAACAGCGGGATGCTGGACTCTTAAAACTGGTGCTCTGTGGAGAGAGGATCGTGTTTCAAATACCGACCATGACATAGGAAGGTTCAATAGGCTACGCTCGGCCTGTTCCTGGCCACTCACACCAACTTAAGAAAATAAAAATACACTATGTGAGCCCATTCCATCACAGAGGTCACCACAGAGGTCCTCGCAGAGGGAATCACGCAGTTTGAAGAGTTAAAAAAACTGGGTTCATGTGTTGGTCATTCAACTGTACGGAACCGTGATGGCGTTTAGAAAGTCTGAGCAGAATTAAGATTAAAACGACCCGTTCAATACAACTGTCGCTCGCTTTTATGTGAAGGAGTTGCGAATACACACACACACACACACCTATAAACACACAGTATGATATTGTAGCAGTAGTTTAGTACAGTGGTGCTGAGGAGATAGGAGATGAGTCTAGTGATGATAAATGACACCGCATATCCCTCTAATCGCCAAAGGGCACGTTCACAAATTCATAATCATTTTTCCCGGGTGATGTATGGCCCACTTAGATGAATCTGATAACTTTGGTATTATGAATATAGTTTTCATTATAATTCCATACTTTTCATTATTGTCATTATAGCATTTTGTTACACTAAACGTGGCTAGGGTTAGATTGATGAACTCGCTCTGTGGTCTAAACACACACACACACACACACACACACACACACACACGCGCGCGCGCGCACTTCTCCATTCTGATGTCATATTTCGTTTAAGAGATTAAAGCAGAGCCTAGCTCATATTAATGAGTATGGGAAATATGGCCGTTCTGGATAATTTCGTTAGTTTCTTTTGCAGTCATGTCGTTATTTTCCCTGATAGACCCCTGCGGATGCTGTACATTAAATTAAAACGCTGATGTGCTTCTCGGGTTAGCGGGACGACCAGCCGGGGGTTTTAATGTGGAAAGCAAATGTTGACATACGTGGTTTTAGAGCTGGGTTTCCTGGCACACAACCAGTCCTGCTTCTTTGTAAAGCTATAGTCGTAAAAACTTCATGAATGCTGTATGCACTGCATACAAATTGTTGGAATGGACATGGGCCCTGACAACGGATTCATGTAGTTCCCAACATAGTGTCTACAAATCACTGCACCCACACAAGCAGACAGGGTGACATTAGACAGGAGGACATCAACAAACTCGTGATATGGTGACAACAACCGGACAACACTTCAGAATTAGTATTATAAACAACCCTGGAAACTATTCAGTTTACTTATTTTTATAGTTTTATTATTATTTATTTTTTATTATCAACTCGTAGAGTGCATTGACAAAAGAGACAGACTAAAGGAATTTGTATGAATTATATGAGCGAGTTAATTGTTGAAATGTGTTTTTTCTAAAGCCCCTGTACACCATGCATTGTGTAGTGCCTGCCCTATTGACTGCGTCGTGTAGTCCCTCTATAGTCCAAATAAACGTTCAAAGGGAAATAGACTTTTGTCATAGAAAACAAGCTGCAAATCTGAGAGGGAAGTGCGCGATCAAAGGCAGACAGAATCAGCACGGGTCGCTCGCTTCATACAACTGGATAGAGTCTGAAGGCCAACAAGCGTATATCTCTCCGAAAGGGATTTGCTATTCAAAGTGCAGGTGCGAAGTGGTGTTGCACATTCTGCCACTGTTGTATGTGCTCACATGTACTATGATCTGGTCTGCATTGGACAGATGTACTAATTATATGATCTGGTCTGTATTGGACAGATGTACTAACTATATGGGCTGGTCTGCATTGGACAGATGTACTAACTATATGGGCTGGTCTGTATTGGACAGATGTACTAACTATATGGGCTGGTCTGTATTGGACAGATGTACTAACTATATGGGCTGGTCTGCATTGGACAGATGTACTAACTATATGGGCTGGTCTGTATTGGACAGATGTACTAACTATATGGGCTGGTCTGTATTGGACAGATGTACTAACTATATGGGCTGGTCTGTATTGGACAGATGTACTAACTATATGGGCTGGTCTGTATTGGACAGATGTACTAACTATATGGGCTGGTCTACATTGGACAGATGGACTAACTATATGGGCTGGTCTGCATTGGACAGATGTACTAACTATATGGGCTGGTCTGTATTGGACAGATGTACTAACTATATGGGCTGGTCTGCATTGGACAGATGTACTAACTACATGGGCTGGTCTGCATTGGACAGATGTACTAACTATATTGGCTGGTCTGCATTGGACAGATGTAGTAACTATATGAGCTGGTCTGTATTGGACAGATGTACTAACTATATGGGCTGGTCTGTATTGGACAGATGTACTAACTATTTGGGCTGGTCTGCATTGGACAGATGTAGTAACTATATGGGCTGGTCTACATTGGACAGATGTACTAACTATATGGGCTGGTCTGTATTGGACAGATGTACTAACTATATGGGCTGGTCTGCATTGGACAGATGTACTAACTATATGGGCTGGTCTGTATTGGACAGATGTACTAACTATATGGGCTGGTCTGTATTGGACAGATGTACTAACTATATGGGCTGGTCTGTATTGGACAGATGTACTAACTATATGGGCTGGTCTGCATTGGACAGATGTAGTAACTATATGGGCTGGTCTACATTGGACAGATGTACTAACTATATGGGCTGGTCTGTATTGGACAGATGTACTAACTATATGGGCTGGTCTACATTGGACAGAGTGCGCTCATCCATTAAAGGGAAATAACTTGCCCCTTGGAGCTCAGGACCAGTAGTAATCCGAACATTCATCCGGATCGTGAATAATCCATGCTCGACTGTCCCAAATTCAAACGTGTTAATTTTTCCCTATACTGTACTTTCTTTATTATATTGTTTTCGGTCACACGTTATGTACTCGGTGCACGTTGCTCAGAAGGTCGTCGGATAAATGACTCAAATTATAACATTTTAAACGTTGTCAATGTGAACTGTGAGCTTTTTGAACTATGCATCCCCCGATCAAGATCATTATATGAGTAAGCCTATATAGGCCGATATGTATTTTATTTCTTGCTTTGATGAACCAGTCAACTTATATACCAATAACTACGCTCAATTGATCTTGTTTCTAACTTAACCTTAAACATCAAATTATGATGTTGCATTATACAAAAATATTGCATTACGTTCACGTTGCTCTTTTGTGTCGAAGTGTCTTTTTCCAAATGTATATATTGACTTTTGGGACATTGCACCTGTCTTTAGGTTTAAAATGCCAATTCCGTCCCGACCACTGAATGTCTGGTAATTATGACATGCAGGGTTGAATGGGTGCAGCACGGCTTATCCCCCCCATTAAAAGAGCTTTGTTCAATAATGCACTTTCCGGAAGTCGGATTACCGCCTCCATTATTTCGAAAAGAAATGATATTTCACACTCAAACGAGTTTTTTTCGGACGCCTTTGGTATAATGCTGAGAGAGCTGATACAATAAAATAGATTCTTTTTATCTGGTTTTTTTTGCAAAATAAATCCTCACGACGCATAATCCTCGTTTTTTTCAGTTGTATCTGTAATTAATGTGATGAATATGTATTTTAGATATCCACAGGATATATAGCTATCCACGGGTTATATAGCTATGCACGGGTTATATAGCTATCCACGGGTTATATAGCTATCCACAGGTTATACAGCTATCCACGGGTTATACAGCTATCCACAGGTTATATAGCTATCCACAGGTTATATAGCTATCCACGGGTTATACAGCTATCCACAGGTTATACAGCTATCCACAGGTTATACAGCTATCCACAGGTTATAGCTATCCACAGGTTATATAGCTATCCACTGGTTATACAGCTATCCACGGGTTATACAGCTATCCACAGGTTATATAGCTATCCACAGGTTATACAGCTATCCACAGGTTATACAGCTATCCACAGGTTATATAGCTATCCACAGGTTATACAGCTATCCACAGGTTATACAGCTATCCACAGGTTATACAGCTATCCACAGGTTATACAGCTATCCACAGGTTATATAGCTATCCACAGGTTATACAGCTATCCACAGGTTATACAGCTATCCACAGGTTATAGCTATCCACAGGTTTACAGTTATCCACAGGTTATATAGCTATCCACAGGTTATATAGCTATCCACAGGTTATATAGCTATCCACAGGTTATATAGCTATCCACAGGTTATATAGCTATCCACAGGTTATATAGTTATCCACAGGTTATATAGCTATCCACAGGTTATATAGCTATCCACAGGTTATATAGTTATCCACAGGTTATATAGTTATCCACAGGTTATATAGCTATCCACAGGTTATATAGTTATCCACAGGTTATATAGCTATCCATAAGTTATACATAGGTTATATATATATATATAGAATAATAGACTTGCATAATATTGGAGACTTGCATAATATTTCTGAGAAAATCGTAAACCCGTTGTGGTAAATCTGATTCTATCTGCAGATACATACGATCAGATGCTCTGATATCGATTTCCATTGGTTAGGAAAGTACAGGATCAATAAGTTACATTGTTGATAGTGTTGATCTTTGTGAGTGTACTCTCTCTCTCTTCTTTCTCACATACACAGACAAACACATCCAGAATGACACAATTGCTAGCACAGAAGTAAGGGGTGTAGTTTGCAGTGTTGTTGTAGTTACTAGTCGTGGTGATGTGGAGGTTTATGTGTATAGTGTTGGTAATATAACAGATAATATGATATATACACTCATAGAAAAACAGGTTGCAATAGGGTTTTTCGGCTAATCATGAGATAGTATTTCATGGTTCTAGGAAGAACCATTGTTGGTTCCAAATACCTATTGGGTAACATGAAAAGTCTTCTATTGAAAGAGATTTATGTCATGAAATACAATTCTAACTGTATCCTAAAAGGGGTCTTCAAAGTGTTTTCTTAGAAAGATACATGGTGTCTGATAAGGTCTCCGAAAAAGTGTTTAGTGATATGGTGTCTGATATAGTGTTTAGTGATATAGTGTCTGATATAGTGTTTAGTGATATAGTGACTGATATAGTGTTTAGTGATATAGTGTCTGATATAGTGTTTAGTGATATAGTGTCTGATATAGTGTTTAGTGATATGGTGACTGATATAGTGTTTAGTGATATGGTGACTGATATAGTGTTTAGTGATATAGTGTCTGATATAGTGTTTAGTGATATAGTGACTGATATAGTGTTTAGTGATATAGTGTCTGATATAGTGTTTAGTGATATAGTGTTTAGTGATATGGTGACTGATATAGTGTTTAGTGATATGGTGACTGATATAGTGTTTAGTGATATAGTGTCTGATATAGTGTTTAGTGATATAGTGACTGATATAGTGTTTAGTGATATAGTGTCTGATATAGTGTTTAGTGATATAGTGTCTGATATAGTGTTTAGTGATATAGTGTCTGATATAGTGTTTAGTGATATAGTGACTGATATAGTGTTTAGTGATATAGTGTTTAGTGATATAGTGTCTGATATAGTGTTTAGTGATATGGTGTTTAGTGATATAGTGTCTGATATAGTGTTTAGTGATATGGTGTCTGATATAGTGTTTAGTGATATAGTGACTGATATAGTGTTTAGTGATATAGTGTCTGATATAGTGTTTAGTGATATAGTGTCTGATATAGTGTTTAGTGATATAGTGTCTGATATAGTGTTTAGTGATATAGTGTTTAGTGATATAGTGTTTAGTGATATAGTGTTTAGTGATATAGTGTCTGATATAGTGTTTAGTGATATAGTGATATAGTGTTTAGTGATATAGTGTCTGATATAGTGTTTAGTGATATAGTGTCTGATATAGTGTTTAGTGATATAGTGTCTGATATAGTGTTTAGTGATATAGTGTCTGATATAGTGTTTAGTGATATAGTGTTTAGTGATATAGTGTTGATATAGTGTTTAGTGATATAGTGTCTGATATAGTGTTTAGTTAGTGATATAGTGTTTAGTGATATAGTGTTGATATAGTGTTTATGATATGTGTCTGATATAGTGTTTAGTGATATAGTGATATAGTGTTTAGTGATATGGTGTTTGATATAGTGTTTAGTGATATAGTGACTGATATAGTGTTTAGTGATATGGTGTCTGATATAGTGTTTAGTGATATAGTGACTGATAGTGTTTAGTGTTTGTTTGAGTGATATAGTGACTGATATAGTGTTTAGTGATATGGTGACTGATATAGTGTTTAGTGATATAGTGTCTGATATAGTGTTTAGTGATATGGTGTCTGATATAGGGTTTAGTGATATAGTGACTGATATAGTGTTTAGTGATATAGTGTTTAGTGATATAGTGTCTGATATAGTGTTTAGTGATATGGTGTCTGATATAGGGTTTAGTGATATAGTGACTGATATAGTGTTTAGTGATATAGTGTCTGATATAGTGTTTAGTGATATAGTGTTTAGTGATATGGTGTCTGATATTGGTGATACAGACAAACACATCCAGAATGACACAATTGCTAGCACAGAAGTAACGGGTGTAGTGATATAGTGACTGATATAGTGTTTAGTAATATAGTGACTGATATAGTGTTTAGTGATATGGTGTCTGATATAATGTTTACACACACACACACACACACACACACACACACACACACACACACACACACACACACACACACACACACACACACACACATACACACATTTGTAAGGTCTTATAGACGTTCACGGTTAATGCAACCATATGTGTTATGCAGTTCAGCAACAGGACGGGCTCAGCTATAACATACTGTTAAATATTCTTTTTACAGCATTCAGTCAGCCCTTGTCTCGCTTTTGACGGCTGGAACTAAAAGCTTTGGACGGCTCAACAGAGACGAGTCGAATACATCCGTGACAATGATGGCTTTCCGTGTCATCACCGTCGTTTAGACAACATGGAGGAATCCCTAGATTTTAAGTCCCCCTTCAAAGACTTCTCACTTCAATTGAGACCGAACTATCGTTGTTCCTCCCACTCTGGCACAAGAGCCATTATGGAGAGGAATCAACTGGTCGGTTATTTGTGTACTGTTTATTTTTTTGTCTTTCATTGTGGAACTTGGACAGAGTACGCGGCAATACAAGACAAACATGAGCAGGGTGTTACGAATCAGGCAGTAGGAGCGCGTGTCCAAGTTCTGGAGGTATCAGGCAGTAGGAGCGCGTGTCCAGGTTCTGGAGGTATCAGGCAGTAGGAGCGCGTGTCCAGGTTCTGGAGGTATCAGGCAGTAGGAGCGCGTTTCCAGGTTCTGGAGGTATCAGGCAGTATTAAAGCGCGTTTCCAGGTTCTGGAGGTATCAGGCAGTAGGAGCGCGTTTCCAGGTTCTGGAGGTATCAGGCAGTATTAAAGCGCGTTTCCAGGTTCTGGAGGTATCAGGCAGTATAGGAGCGCGTGTCCACCCACACCCAGCGCTCATAAATGCGCCAAACGTCCAGCGCCTCTCAGCTTCTGAACCAGAAATATGCATCAGACCCTCATAAAGGCATTTATTATGCATGTCTTAATTAGTATATCGGCATAAGCCCTGCCTGTTGTATGTTAGACATGGTGGGATAAATTAAGACGCAAACCTGTTGAAAAGCTATGTTGTTGTATTTATTACGGGAAAATGAGGATTAGATACATGTTACAAGCATAAGCATAAAGCCTTTATTAGGCAGCCTGAACACCCAACACCGTAAACATGTTACTTTATTATTAAAATTTTCACAACGTATTGTTTTGCCAATTCCTTTATATATCGCATATTTTCAGAAATCCACATTAAACTGAAGCGACATCACACGTTTCCAAGCAACTCTACGATGCAACAGAAATATTGGGAAAACAAGTGGCACTGGGCTTCTGTTAATATGTGTACAAATATATCCAAATCATATTTTCTCTTTATAGCCTAATGGTATGGACAGAACATAGATGACCGTTTCCTACCCCATGGGTTGCAAATATTACATTCTTTTCAAGAGGCATTGAGGCCTTGGGACTTGGCCCCATATTATTCCAGTTTGACTCGGCTATTGCTATTGAAATCTTAACACACCGTGAGGATTCACCGTCCTGAAGAAAATGGCTCTTTGTGCAAAAAGATCTTTGAAGTCTGGATGAGAATATAGGCTTTCATCAAAAGCAGCCCGCATCACGGCTGAATAAAATCACACTTTATCTTAGAGAAATAAGGCGACACAAATACACAAACCGAACCAAATAGTTAAATATGCATTTCTTTTGTAAAATATGTATGTGAAATTAAATCTGGGTATATTGCTGTAATAATTGTTTTGTATTTTTTTCAAATTTAGGAGTAAACAGAGAATAAAAAAGGGTGACGCAAAATACAACCCAAATTAAAACGCCTTATTTTAAGTGTCTCAGTTTGCCACTTTTACGTGAAAATGCCAGTGAGTTTGTAATATCAATTAAAACGCTCAGTTAAAATGGATAAACAACTCTTAAACTATGTCGAAATCTCCCAGAAGAACATAAGGTTTGGTTTGCCTGTCCAACATAGGCCACTCCATTATAGGTTATGGGCTTCACAGACCGCACCTGAGATTTAATAAGTCACTAATGCAAATAAGACTTGCAGTCCAGTCTTGACTTACCGCTGCATTAACAAATATATATATAAATTATTCTGTTCTGCTGCACTATAAAGTTACAGTTTAGCCTATGAAGTTGAATGCGTTTTATCGGACTGTGTGATGGATTAGAAAGTCCCTGCCCTACCAGAATAGAGAGATTATAATAACCACGTTTTGTATGTAAATATTAAAAGTTCTCAAAAGGAAAATGTACGTTTTATCATACACGATTTATTAAAAAAGCTCAGAAATTACAAGGCAGTTTGGTACATCTGTCGTCTGTCTTTTCTCCTTAGGATACCATTTTCATAAAAATGCTTTGCTTACAAATCTTGACAAGAACTACAAAATCACGGAATGCCCACGTCGACCGAACATTTACGAATTGAATGTTGGTAAAAAACAAATATACCAAGGTCTAGGTCCACATATATGTATATATATATATTTATATATACATATTAAAAGGCTTCAATCAAGAGATTTTTATCACAAATGGAGAAAACGGATCGGTATGAAACTCAACATTTCTCAAAATGTTTAATTCATACATAAAAGAGTAGCAAACATTTGAAATTGCAGAAAGATAGATTTTTACAAATTTACCATTAACACTTAAACATTGAAACAAAGCAATTTACAAATGTACATATATTTTTCTTCAAATTGAAACACTTTGGTTCGATAATACAAAAATGTTTATGTCAAATTCCCAAAAATAAATTAATAAGATATTGATGTCAAAACTCGATTTACAAAATAATACAGCTACATGCACGCGTACAATTCACTAGTACGAGAAATTGAAAAATGTACAAAGAAAATATGTCTTCATATCTGTCCACATGGGGAAAAAAGAGTCTGTCACAAAACTTAAACGTGTCTCTTTTTGACTTTTCGATATGCCAGTGCATAACTTGGACTATAAAAACGTAACTTTTGGATAAACTTCCGAAGGCATAATAAAAAATATCGCTCAAATATGAATCATGTTCAGGGCCCGTTTGGGTTAGAACGCGTCCCTTGACTCTCGGTGTCTGTAGGGTGTCTCCTCTCCGGGGTCCGGGGTAGAGGAGCCGCTGGGAGGTGTCTGAGTACCGCTGGCACCAGAACTATGACAGACGTACCACTCGCTTAAATTGGCGGTCTGGGACGAAGCTGCCGGTTCCGAGAGCACTGAGGCCCCTGGCTCCCGTCCCAGGTCCGATGATGGGGACACCAATGACGGGGTTGATGACTCGTAGCCGGAGCTCGGCGGTGGAGACTTGCAGTGCACTTTCATGTGTTTTCTGAGCGAGCTGGGGTGCGTGTAGGACTTGTCACAGCCTCTCACTTTGCAGTTGTACGGCTTATCACTGGTGTGCACATGGGAGTGCTTCTTCCTGTCGCTGCTGTTGGCGAAGCGGCGGTCGCAGCCGTCGAACTCACATTTGAAGGGTTTCTCACCTGAAATGAGGGAACATACAGGTTAGGTGCCGGCTTCAGTGAAGTCCTAAAGCAAAAGAGTTGCATTTGTGGCGATGACGCATGGAAGTATGTGACATGAATGATGACAAATACAACCATTTCTACTGTATCTCGCCTATATACCACTGGAGCAAGTTGTTCTCTGCGTTAGGCCTATTTGGATGATAATTAGAATTAGTTATAAAGGATTGGTGTGATATGTAGCTATATTATAATATATACATTCTTACTTGCCCTGCGTTACATGAAGCCCGAAATCTAGCCGATCCAGCATGACATTGCAAATACGTACTGGTAGGATTAATTACTTTAAGGAATGAGCTGGTGGCTCTACACGGCTCTATCGTCAGGAAGCTGGGCATTTACAAGGAAAACACTGTATAATTGCTTCAGTCTAATTACACATGCACGGTGAATATCAATTTGACCTTCAGCTGTTAGGCTGAGAGAGGACCAATCAGGGATATTAGTGTAGTACACGAACACGTCTAGAAACAGAACCACCCCAGGGGAACCCGCCGCCCAGGGGAACCCCGCCGGAACCACAAATCCGGGTAGGTTTTAAGCACGATACCATAGACCATGGCCCTTGGGAGTCAACACATGCAGAAATAATTTAACAGATTTGTACTTAAGTAATGTGAGCAAACGATATTAATAATGTATGCGGAGGCAGGAATGAAGCAAACGGATTCCCCCGGAAGGGTTGATATTATGTGCTGTTCTGACTCCTCATTTAAAGGGCCTATAAGGATTATTTATGGAGATCATCTTTACCGATCTGTCTGGGCACTTAAATAGCTCGTAGACTGGTTGCGGTGTTTGTTTGGGGAAATTACTCTCATCGTGTGAACATCTCTATAATGACGTTCACTAAGAGACAGACAGACAGCACCAGGCTACATGCACACGTGTCCAGCAGGTAATGGAGTAGTCCGGCTGGGAAACGGGTCAGTACCGGGCTGAACTAACTCTAGAGCTGGCAGGGTAACGGGTCAGTACCGGGCTGAACTAACTCTAGAGCTGGCAGGGTAACGGGTCAGTACCGGGCTGAACTAACTCTAGAGCTGGCAGGGTAACGGGTCAGTACCGGGCTGAACTAACTCTAGAGCTGGCAGGGAAACGGGTCAGTACCGGGCTGAACTAACTCTAGAGCTGGCAGGGTAACGGGTCAGTACCGGGCTGAACTAACTCTAGAGCTGGCAGGGAAACGGGTCAGTACCGGGCTGAACTAACTCTAGAGCTGCATGGCCTTACGCCTCTGGCCGTCTGATAACTGTTACTGACCTGTTGATCATATACTCACTCTTATAGCAACATTCAAGTACTAATAGATCGACACTTACTGCAAAAAACAACTCGTTCCTCTATGAATATGTAGTATTTCCTAAAGAAAAACATGCATTTAACAGATGAATGATGTGTCAAAAAAATGTAATAAGTGACGTTTTTATAGTCCTACTAATAAGAGACGTTTGTATAGGCCTACTAATAAGTGACGTTTGTATAGTCCTACTAATAAGTGACGTTTGTATAGGCCTACTAATAAGTGACGTTTGTATAGTCCTACTAATAAGTGACGTTTGTATAGTCCTACTAATAAGTGACGTTTGTATAGTCCTACTAATAAGTGACGTTTGTATAGTCCTACTAATAAGTGACGTTTGTATAGGCCTACTAATAAGAGACGTTTGTATAGTCCTACTAATAAGAGACGTTTGTAAGTCCTACTAATAAGTGACGTTTGTATAGTCCTACTAATAAGTGACGTTTGTATAGGCCTACTAATAAGTGACATTTGTATAGGCCTACTAATAAGTGACGTTTGTATAGGCCTACTAATAAGTGACGTTTGTATAGTCCTACTAATAAGTGACGTTTGTATAGTCCTACTAATAAGTGACGTTTGTATAGGCCTACTAATAAGTGACGTTTGTATAGGCCTACTAATAAGTGACGTTTGTATAGTCCTACTAATAAGAGACGTTTGTAAGTCCTACTAATAAGTGACGTTTGTATAGTCCTACTAATAAGTGACCACTACTATATCTATTCCATCTATTGACCACTACTATATCTATTCCATCTATTGACCACTACTATATCTATTCCATCTGTTGACCACTACTGTATCTATTCCATCTATTGACCACTACTATATCTATTCCATCTATTGACCACTACTATATCTATTCCATCTATTGACCACTACTGTATCTATTCCATCTATTGACCACTACTATATCTATTCCATCTATTGACCACTACTATATCTATTCCATCTATTGACCACTACTATATCTATTCCATCTATTGACCACTACTATATCTATTCCATCTATTGACCACTACTATATCTATTCCATCTATTGACCACTACTATATCTATTCCATCTATTGACCACTACTATATCTATTCCATCTGTTGACCAATAATATATCTATTCCATCTATTGACCACTACTATATCTATTCCATCTATTGACCACTACTATATCTATTCCATCTATTGACCACTACTATATCTATTCCATCTATTGACCACTACTATATCTATTCCATCTATTGACCACTACTATATCTATTCCATCTATTGACCACTACTATATCTATTCCATCTGTTGACCATATCTATTCCATCTGTTGACCATTCCATCTATTGACCACTACTATATCTATTCCATCTATTGACCACTACTATATCTATTCCATCTATTGACCACTACTATATCTATTCCATCTATTGACCACTACTATATCTATTCCATCTGTTGACCACTACTCTATTCCATCTATTGACCACTACCATATCTATTCCATCTATTGACCACTACTATATCTATTCCATCTATTGACCACTACTATATCTATTCCATCTGTTGACCACTACTGTATCTATTCCATCTGTTGACCACTACTATATCTATTCCATCTGTTGACCACTACTATATCTATTCCATCTGTTGACCACTACTATATCTATTCCATCTGTTGACCACTACTATATCTATTCCATCTATTGACCACTACTATATCTATTCCATCTATTGACCACTACTGTATCTATTCCATCTGTTGACCACTACTATATCTATTCCATCTATTGACCACTACTATATCTATTCCATCTGTTGACCACTACTATATCTATTCCATCTGTTGACCACTACTATATCTATTCCATCTGTTGACCACTACTGTATCTATTCCATCTATTGACCACTACTATATCTATTCCATCTGTTGACCACTACTATATCTATTCCATCTGTTGACCACTACTATATCTATTCCATCTATTGACCACTACTATATCTATTCCATCTATTGACCACTACTATATCTATTCCATCTATTGACCACTACTATATCTATTCCATCTGTTGACCACTACTATATCTATTCCATCTATTGACCACTACTATATCTATTCCATCTGTTGACCACTACTATATCTATTCCATCTATTGACCACTACTATATCTATTCCATCTATTGACCACTACCATATCTATTCCATCTATTGACCACTACTATATCTATTCCATCTGTTGACCACTACCATATCTATTCCATCTGTTGACCACTACTATATCTATTCCATCTATTGACCACTACTGTATCTATTCCATCTGTTGACCACTACTATATCTGTTCCATCTATTGACCACTACTATATCTATTCCATCTGTTGACCACTACCATATCTATTCCAACTGTTGACCACTACTATATCTATTCCATCTATTGACCACTACTATATCTATTCCATCTGTTGACCACTACTACTATTCCATCTATTGACCACTATTCCCATCTGTTGACCCCATCTGTTGACCACTACTATCTATTCCATCTATTGACCACTACTGTATCTATTCCATCTATTGACCACAACTGTATCTATTCCATCTATTGACCACTACTGTATCTATTCCATCTATTGACCACTACTATATCTATTCCATCTATTGACCACTACTATATCTATTCCATCTATTGACCACTACTATATCTATTCCATCTATTGACCACTACTATATCTATTCCATCTATTGACCACTACTATATCTATTCCATCTGTTGACGACTACTGTATCTATTCCATCTGTTGACTAATAATATATCTATTCCATCTATTGACCACTACTGTATCTATTCCATCTATTGACCACTACTATATCTATTCCATCTGTTGACCACTACTGTATCTATTCCATCTATTGACCACTACTGTATCTATTACATCTGTTGACTAATAATATATCTATTCCATCTATTGACCACTACTGTATCTATTCCATCTATTGACCACTACTATATCTATTCCATCTGTTGACCACTACTATATCTATTCCATCTATTGACCACTACTATATCTATTCCATCTATTGACCACTACTATATCTATTCCAACTGTAGACCACTACTATATCTATTCCATCTGTTGACCACTACTGTATCTATTCCATCTGTTGACCACTACTGTATCTATTCCATCTGTTGACCACTACTATATCTATTCCATCTGTTGACCACTACTGTATCTATTCCATCTATTGACCACTACTATATCTATTCCATCTATTGACCACTACTATATCTATTCCATCTATTGACCACTACTATATCTATTCCATCTTTTGACCACTACTGTATCTATTCCATCTATTGACCACTACTATATCTATTCCATCTATTGACCACTATTATATCTATTCCATCTATTGACCACTACTGTATCTATTCCATCTATTGACCACTACTGTATCTATTCCATCTATTGACCACTACTGTATCTATTCCATCTGTTGACCACTACTGTATCTATTCCATCTATTGACCACTACTATATCTATTCCATCTATTGACCACTACTATATCTATTCCATCTATTGACCACTACTATATCTATTCCATCTGTTGACCACTACTATATCTATTCCATCTGTGAATAGAAGAGTCTGCTGAATGCTTAATTTTGCTGATGCTTATGCACATTTTTTTAAAACAACAATTTCTTTTGATAGTAAAAGTGAAAGAACAGCAAACAAATTGTGTTGCTAGTTAACTTTTTATCTTTTAATAATAATGACAAAACTGATAAAAAAAAGATTTACCAAATTATCCCACTACTATTACTATAAAATACTACAATCGTTCTCCATTTGACCTGTGTTGCTATTGTTAAAACAACGGATCATCTCTCCACTACAATAGGCTACTGTAATTAGTAGGATTATAATTACACATAACTATTGAGTCTTAGATCCACGGCTTATATAGGCTTAATAAAGTGTCTCCAGTCAAAGGTCCAAAACAGATTTAACAACATGTGAACTTATTATCAATCCAGATTTATCAACACTTCCATTCTGAAACAAGCAGGCTTTTCTAACGTTAAACAGACATATTGAATCAGATAATTACAATAATCTTTAGAATTTCGGTTTTAATTTCCATGTTTCCCGAAACAGGGTTCTGACTTAAGTACAGCTTACGTCAAAAATTTACTTTTTTTCTGGTTAGGAGGAGGTAAGCATCAAGTTGGCAGGTGGGGAGATTGAACGTAAACCCGTAAGAGAATTAGGTTACGATCAGGTCATGTAGAAAAACTCACTAGCCGGCTAAACAACAGTAGGCCTCAGTCTTTGGACCACATGTTTTGACACACGCACGGATACGGACAACCTCTAGAACCGCAATGCAAACAGCTCAGTCCAACTGTACCGGAGCAACTCGTGAGAACGAGACACCGGGGAACCACATCCTAACCAGACTAATGTTTAAAATAACTAGAATAAATATCCTAACAACAAATACTGCTTTCACTGAATGAATGTATTATTGTACTAAATTAATTACATTTAAAAAAGATTACTATTCACTTATATTCTGTGGATACACTTTACAACATAGCTTTTACATAAAAAGCATGACATTTTATTTATATGCATATGAAGTCGAAACATAGACTAACTAAAATTGCCGTTTTGTAAAATTTGATTAAAGATATTAAGCATGGATTTATTTCGTATCCGTTCCGAACGCGTATAATTCACTAGAAAACCAAATTCCACTGACCTGTGTGGGTTCTCTTGTGGATCTTCAGGTTCTCTGATCGAGCAAACACTTTTCCACAGCCGGGGAACGGACACGGGAATGGCTTCTCTCCGGTGTGCACTCTGATATGGTTTACAAGTTTGTACTTGGCTTTAAATGGTTTTCCTTCCCTGGGACACTCTTCCCAAAAACAGATATGGTTCGCCATCTCCGGGCCACCGACGTGTTCCACCGTTACATGGGTCACCAGTTCGTGCATGGTGCTGTACGTTTTGGAGCAGAGTTTCTTGGGCGAGTGTTCCGGTTCGTGCCACTTGCAGATGAGCTCTTGCTTTATCGGCTGCCTCATGTATCTGAAGAAGGCACCGGCTCCGTGGTGATGGGCACTGAGGTTCATATTTAGGTGGTTCAGACCTCCGTATCCGTGTACCGGTTCAGCCCTGGAGCTTGCCACTTGACTCAAGTGATCAGACCTAACGTACATTTCGCCAGGTATTCCTAACCGTATTTGTCCATTCAGGGGTTGGCCACCCGGTGATCCGCTGGATGTCTGCTCATGGTGGAGTCCAGAGAAGAGGCTATGGCTCCCAGCGTCGGGGTGATGCCCATAATGTCCTGGATAGCTACCTGTTGTTGAAACAAACATTCCGTGGTGAGATGTTGAGCCGGGGCTCTGGTCGGTCAGAACAGGCATGGCTTGAGCTGTCAGATCTCTCCGAATGAGGAAATCCCTACCTGCTGCTGCGGATAACGCCTGGGCCGGGTGGGACATGGAACAGGGAACCGCCTGCACCGGGCCGAAAGCTCCCGTTTGACTGGAGACCACTTCACTGTGGCCTGCCATAGGATGATTGTGGTGGTGGTGGTGGTGATGGTGGTGTGGATAATGATGGGCTGGGCTGATTTTGAGGGCCGCGGAGTACCCCATGTGTTCTGGCCCGAATGGACTCGGCCCCAGGCGGGGTTCCGCCGTAATCTCCCCAGGGTGCGAGTGAGCCATTGAGTGCGGATGGCTGCTAAACCCCGGGAAGCCTGTCACGCTCGGAGGGGTATGGTGGTGGTGATGGTGATGGTGGTGCGCCCCTGCCAAGTCAACTAATCTCAGCGCCGTGTTCCGTTTGGAAAACGTAGGGTCCATCACAGGGCTTCCCAAAACATCTCTGCTCATTACTCCTAATTCTAGAATAACTTGACAGCAGGCAAAATAATAATGATGATGACAAATATATTTTAATCACAGTGAAAAATATAGAAGAAAAAAAATTCAAACTAAAAGATTTTTTTCAACTTTCTAAAGTTGTGATTGTATCTCAGTGGCTGCATGGAATCCCATTCGGTTGAGAGGCACCAGCAGGACGCTTTGATATACTGAATAGAGATTCATGGTAGGCGCTGCAGCCCGTGGAGCTAAACAATCATCCCGCCTTCTAATTGGTCAGAGCTCCGTGATTGACGTCACTTGTGACAGTTTCCAATGTGAAGAAAAATGTTTTAGTGACAGCAAGCAGTCAGGGCGCCTGCGCCGAGCCTCAGGCAACACTCCGAAGAAAAGAAAAAAAAAACTAGTTGTTATGCAAAGGTTATTATACTTTAAACTCTGCTCGAAAAGTTAAACTGTTAAACTTAAGGTATGACTGTCATATTCCTCTATTGAGTGAAGATTTGTGGAGCTACAATTGACCCTAGGTCTATGTTAATTACACCGACAATAGAAAAACGGGAAGCATGCAAAGTATCCTTTACCATTTAAACACGGTGTAGGCTTTTTGCATAAACAGAGATGTCTTAACGTCGGTGCGTAGTCTAATGTATCCGACCGGATTCAAATTAAAAAAGTGTGAGATGCAAAGTATTGAAAATATTCCCAAACCTGTTGAAGGTCCGTTTTCATTTAAAGTACATTTTCGCAGTCGGGAGTTTTTACGCTTCACTCAACCCCTCTTCCCAAAAAGATACGGTAAGATGAAGCTACTAAGTTTTTCGATGTCCTCCTACTCTTCATCTTACCGCTTGTACACACCCGCACCAACTACCCCTGCTCACCAACTACCCCTGCTCACCAACTACCCCTGCTCACCAACTACCCCTGCTCACCAACTACCCCTGCTTGCTATAGCTGCCCTTCAGTCCTCGTCCTTCTCGTCGTGGGATCGGTGTCTGTGTAACAGTGAATAGAGGGAGCCACGTCTATTGTCCGGTTAAAAGTGATGGAACGGACCTGTTGTTATGATCCCGGTTAATTTCCCGCACGAGTCGGACTGAGACCCAGAAACAGGAGCGGGTTGGCACAGAACGTGGCGCCTGATCAACTGCACCCACAGGGGTGGCACAATGTCAACTCAAAATATGAATTGGTAAAATAACACATAAATAATTTAAATATACTTGGGGAGGGAGATGGCCGCTTCTGAACTGGAAATGGCTGTCGAAGGCATACACACGTGTTTCAATATGTTTTCGAAGATGTTTGCAATCAGATCACAGACCACACCACTCCAACTGTTTGACTGTCTAAAATAAATTACAAAACATATTTCACATTAACATTCACGTTTTGGTGGAAACTGTGTCATTAGTCATTTGGCCTAAAAATTGGTTACCGGATGAGTATAAATAACTTTATCAGAAACAATTTTGTATTTTTCGCATGCAATTAAATAGTTATATATTTTCACAGAAAAATATAACATTTAACTCAGGCCATGTGTGTAATTTTTTGTCAGTTTGCGCTGCTTTGATGTGTATGAAAGTAATTATATGAAATTTGAAATATTTACCTTCAAACTACACTTTCAGTAAATCCATGCATGCAGAAATGAATGTAGCCTACATACATCTTCTAAAGTTGATACACTTGGATCTTAATCAAATCTGCACGGACCCTTTATCAGAATCAAATCACTTTGAGACAATGAGGAGTTATTCTGTGATTTGACCCAAAATGGGGTCAAACCGTTAGCATTAGATTCATGTCAAATATCACATGTAGAATGTGTTTGACTTTCGTACGGATTATACACTGCATATAGCGGTCAATCACCGAGTTGTTGCCCCCGAGAGCGATGTATAGTTCAGATGCAATAAAATCGTTATTTCTTTTGACAGTGCGTCACGACAGTATTTTACCAGAACGGCATTAATATGTACATCAAAGACCCAGTCAGGGTTTTGTCGATGCAGAAAGCTCACTATGCGTCTGTGCACCCATTGTGGAATTAAACTATTCACAACTATAAGGATTTGGAAATATTTGTAAAACTTTTAATGTAAAAAGACAATTTCACTGATTCACATAAATGCATGTAGTGACCACTCCCATCATTTTAGAGGCCATATAATTATTTACACTGTAAATATAAAAGCAGCAATCATTTGTACTGGCCGCAGAACGAATAGTTACCGCTGTCATATGTTAATATGGGAGTCATACCCCGACATAACTGAACCGGAGAATCATTTCCAGAATTGACTTGTCAAATGTATTTGGTGCCAACGCCACGTCAAGCAGGTCATAAACATTAAATAATATGTAAACTAGGTGTGGTCATGGGTGTGTTTATCACATTGTCTCGGCTCCTAGTGATGGTCACAGCTGTAGTCTACTGCGGGAGGCATCCCAGGAACACATAGTGGGGAAATATAGACTTTGAATATCAATTTCAGGTCGAAGTTGTGCCCTCTTGTAAACACCTCAATCATAGAGATGAATAAGAACCAACGACATGTCGTAGTGAAACCGTTCCCAATAGCCACACTGGACTATTTGTGATATAAGAACCAATGACATGTCGTAGTGGGACAGTTCCCAATAGCCACACTGGACTATTTGTGATATAAGAACCAATGACATGTCGTAGTGGAACCGTTCCCAATAGCCACACTGGACTATTTGTGATATAAGAACCAATGACATGTCGTAGTGGAACCGTTCCCAATAGCCACACTCGACTATTGTGATATATGTCATTTTTTCAGGTCTGCATACAGAATGTAGCTTCCATTTTTTCCACACAGCTTGAGATAGGCTTCGCGCCTTATGCTAATTGAAATTTGATAGACTGTTCGACTGAAGGATAATATAAATAAAAGAAACATGTTTCACATATTTGGTTTTATGTTTGACAATTACATTTTAATAGTCAATTACCTTATTTATTCTCATTTCACAATACACACATTAAAAAGCAATTCTTAGGCTATTAGAATGTGTGAAAATGAAATGGCTACATCCAGGTTTTAAGAAAACATTAGAATTGCCAGCAACCTACCAAAAACAGAAAAATGTAACACGTATTTTGAATAATAAGTCTTAAACGTAAACTTGATTTCAATATAAATGATTTTGGGTAAACATTATTGTCATTATATAAGTACAAACAAGAATTACAAGACTAATATTGTATGTAAAAGTTGGTTTAAGTATGTGCATAAATTAATTTACATAAACAATGGTGTATGTTTTTTGCATGCAATTAGAATTAAATACCACGGAAAAATATAACATTTAACTCAGTCCACGTTTGTAGTTTTTTGTCAGTTTGCGCTGCTTTGATGTGTATGAAAGTAATTGTGACATTTAAAATATTTACCTTCAAACTAAACATTCAGTAAATCCATGCATGCAGAAATGAATGTACATACATCTCATGATGTCGATACGCTGGGATCTTAATCAAATCTGCACGGACCCTTTATCAGAATCAAATCACTTTGAGACAATGAGGAGTTATTCTGTGATTTGACCCAAAATGGGGTCAAACCGTTAGCATTAGATTCATGTCAAATATCACATGTAGAATGTGTTTGACTTTTGTACGGATTATACACTGCATATAGCGGTCAATCACCGAGTTGTTGCCCCCGAGAGCGATGTATAGTTCAGATGCAATAAAATCGTAATTTCTTTTGACAGTGCGTCACGACAGTATTTTACCAGAACGGCATTAATATGTACATCAAAGACCCAGTCAGGGTTTTGTCGATGCAGAAACCTCACTGCACGGGTGAATAAAAAGTCTGTCGACACAAAATGAAACCAATAACTAAACATTTATTGTATTTAGTTTTTATAGTGTATTATGTCCACAATTGCTATATCGTTTTGGGGTGACTTCCCTCACTGTCTCAAATAAAACGTGATAAACTCACGCACTACTCTTTCCAATACTGCGCACTGTTAAACAGATTGAACAGGGTATCCACCTAACCACAGCCAAATGTTGAACACCATCTGCACCTAACCACAGCCAAATGCTGAACACCATCTCCACCTAACAAAATGCTGAACACCATCTCCACCTAACAAAATGCTTAACACCATCTCCACCTAACAAAATGCTGAACACCATCTCCACCTAACCACAGCCAAATGCTGAACACCATCTCCACCTAACAAAATGCTGAACACCATCTCCACCTAACCACAACAAAATGCTGAACACCATCTCCACCTAACAAAATGCTGAACACCATCTCCACCTAACCACAACAAAATGCTGAACACCATCTCCACCTAACCACAGCAAATTTCTGAACGATTTCCTCAAATACAACAAACTGTTAAACAGTCTCCAACCAGCCACAACAACAATTTTGACACCATAATGGACTATACCAAAACTGAATGTTTAACACCATATCGTAATGTTCACAACAATTTGCATCTGGAAATCATTTAAAAACGTAAATACTAATAGGACTTGTTCTCTGATTCACATAAATACATGTATTGGTGTTGGTGACCACCCTCAGTTTGTTTAGGTAAATCCAGTTGGTATCATTTAGACATATTTAATTACACAGTAAATATAAAAGTAGCAATCATTTGTACTGGCCGCAGGACGAATAGTTACCTCATATGTTAATATGGGAGTCATACCCCGACATAACTTAACCGGAGAATCATTTCCAGAATTGACTTGTCAAATGTATTTGGTGCCAACGCCACGTCAAGCAGGTCATAAACATTAAATAATATGTAAACTAGGTGTGGTCATGGGTGTGTTCATCACATGGTCTCGGCTCCTAGTAATGGTCACAGCTGTAGTCTACTGCGGGAGGCATCCCAGGAACACATTGTGGGGAAATATAGACTTTGAATATCAATTTCAGGTCGAAGTTGTGCCCTCTTGTAAACAGCTCAATCATAGAGATGAATAAGAACCAACGACATGTCGTAGTGGAACCGTTCCCAATAGCCACACTGGACTATTTGTGATATATTTTAATTGTTTCAGGGCTGCATACTTACAACGGACATAGCATTTTTTTTACAAACATCTCGAGGAGGGCTACGTGCCGATTTCATATCTGACTTCATTAGAGAAAGATCTGAAGATCTGATTCTGGAAACAGCTAGCTCTGTTTAATGAATAACACCCAAGTGATTCTATGCTAAGACCAGAAGCTCATCTTACATTAGTGGCCTCGTCCCATAATAACCACAGTGCAATAATATGCATTGTATCCACTGACAAACGTTAATAAAAAAATGTCTGCGTTCAAGGACTTCTGGATAAATGAGCGAAAATGACGTGTCGAGTGTTTGACCTATGTTGGTTCATGGAGCACTCTCACATGTTCTGCGTTTTGAACCCGTCAACGTGTGTCAGTCCTTTTTCTTTTTCCATATAGTCACTCCACTGCCAACTGGACAGTGTTCACCTGTTGGAGTGTTTGTGCATGTTGTGGTATTTTATATATAGCTGCTAAAAGTTGAATGGAAACAGAGTGAGTACTCTAGACAATGTGCCCATTAGTCTCTGGTGTTGCAGAAGTAGCAGTCCAGATGACATGTAATGGTTCGTCTGTTCATGCAGCTTTGAACCCGAGTAGCCCGAGTTTCCTGCAGAGTGCGACCCAAATACCACTGGATAACTCCCACAGCCCACAACCTAACACACATAAAGCCAAGAGAGTGTGCATTACCAATCGCCTGCATGCAAAAAGAGCAACTCATGTTCACATTTCAACCAGCAGGCGAGTGAGATTTCATTACTGTTCATCTTCAAAAAATCATAACGACCGATTATTATTGTCTTTCCGAAGAACTTCTGCTTGTATTCTGGGTGACTTCTGTCAGCTTGTTCGAATGTGAACATGATGCGAGAAGAGAGTTCAAACTGCAGATGTTCCCTTATGAGGTGCAAAAAGGCGGATGGAATGTAAAGAGAAACGCGTGGCGAGCAGAGAGATGTGTTCACGGGGAAACAACCTCTATAGGCCTGAAGCAGAAACACCGTTCCAGGAAAACGTTGAAGAAATCTTAAAGAGGTGCTGCCGAAACTTGGTAGGCTGCCCTACCTGGAACCGAGTGTCTGCCAATCTGACAGGACAGTGGATTATTTTGGAGAAAGTCTATACAAAAGACATGTTACATGCTTATTAATATTCTAGTATTCTATTAATGCTTTTTCGGTGTAGTTAGAAAAGGCACTTTAAAATTCCGTGATAGTGTGCAACTCCATGTCCACTATTGAATGGAGTGGGACTATTGAGGAGTCTTCTAGTCCATTCCCTCTTATCCGCCGGAAATGTTACCAGATCCAAAGATTGCCATGGGAATAAACAAAGCGGTCGTCATGTACCCCTGTGCCCTATGAAATAAAATAAATAGCCTGCAACTACAGAGACAGTGTGGCGGGCTATGAAGCCTATAGTAGCCTACTGTCAGAGAACGATGTGCAATAACATACAGGAATAGTCTGCGTTGACTTATCATGTGCACTCGTATAGAAGCACTTTCCATCCGCGTTTGCACACAAACAAGCGGTTTAAAATAATGTATGCAGAATATGTGTGTTGCTATGTGTTGGTTGTAGAGGGACGTGCATGCCTTTGACTTTAGCAGTATATCTGAATACCCGACATGCCTATTGTTAGTTATACGTTTGTCTCAACTTTTTTGTCTTGTTATGCAGCCTTTTAACCAAAACCACGGTCAGCAATCTCACAATACCTGGGATTGATGATCCACACGGACCAATAGGAATGAGGCCTCGGCATAGCGGATTGTTATTTGGCGAGTGAATGTTAATAGGGGGATGGCGGGTTGTCCAATGAGCGCTTGAATCCCGAGTCACGTGTTCACCCCCCCTCCTCTACCATTCATCAGGCGTGGACTGTGTTGTCTTTTCAATTCATTTATCTGCAGGAATGATTGCGACTATCAGTCTAGAGCTCACCGCCAGACTAGGGAGGTGAAAGTTGCGCCACAGGAAGATAAACCGCAAAAGACACAATTCTACATGATTTGCGTGTGCATCGGATGAGAGTTAGTCTGGGGAAATTCCTCTTAGGTTTCAGGTCAATAGAAAACCGGTGGATTTCAGCCTTTACTCAGCCTAGTAAAGAGATTTGTTTGCAGGCAGAGAGAGAGAGAACGAGAGGGGTATAGAAGAATATATGTGCGTGATTTTGATATCTGCTCTCACTCGCTTTAGTAAGTGTAATAAAGTATATGAAGATGCTTCTGGACGCAGGACCCCAGTACCCGGCCATTGGCGTCACTACATTCGGCTCCTCACGGCATCACTCAACAGGCGAAGTCACAGAAAGAGAAGTTGCTTTGGGGATAAATCCGTTCGCAGACGGGATGGGCGCTTTTAAAATCAACCACAGCTCTCACGACCTCGGCTCCGGACAGACCGCCTTCTCCTCACAAGCACCCGGCTACGCCGCCGCAGCTCTGGGTCACCACCACCACCCAACACACGTCAGCTCGTACTCCACCGCAGCCTTTAACTCCACCCGGGACTTTCTCTTCAGAAACCGGGGCTTTGGGGACGCGGCCAGCGCGCAGCACAGTCTGTTCGCCTCAGCAGCGGGGGGTTTTGCAGGGCCACATGGGCACTCAGACACCGCGGGGCACCTGCTCTTCCCGGGACTTCATGAGCAAGCAGCGAGCCATGCGTCCTCGAATGTGGTCAACAGCCAGATGCGACTGGGCTTTACCGGGGACATGTACGGCCGGGCTGACCAGTATGGCCACGTCACCAGCCCCCGGTCCGACCACTATGCATCTACCCAGCTACACGGGTACGGCCCCATCAACATGAATATGTCGGCCCACCACGGTGCAGGGGCCTTCTTCAGATACATGAGGCAGCCGATCAAACAAGAACTTATCTGCAAATGGGTCGAACCGGAGCAGTTGTCGAACCCCAAAAAGTCCTGCAACAAAACGTTCAGCACCATGCACGAGCTCGTGACCCACCTGACCGTGGAACACGTCGGTGGACCGGAACAGTCGAACCACATCTGTTTTTGGGAAGAGTGTGTCCGAGAAGGAAAACCATTTAAAGCCAAGTACAAACTTGTAAACCATATCAGAGTGCACACCGGAGAGAAGCCATTCCCGTGTCCGTTCCCCGGCTGTGGAAAAGTGTTTGCTCGATCGGAAAATCTTAAAATCCACAAAAGGACCCACACTGGTAAGAACAGTAACCCCCCAAAAGCATGAACGCACATTTCCCTCATAAAAAAGCTTTTGTGAGAAAATGTCCGCTATATGCGGTAGGCTCCTGTGTCAAGTCAATTTAAATATATTCATTTTTAATATATCAATTGATCTCAAATTATTTTTAATGCATTTTCTAACTTTTGTATGTGTGTTTTCTAACTTTTAGATGTTTTAACGCAATAGTTTGTGAAATGTTACCACGCTGAATTAATGTAGGCTATGTATCTAGTCGTCAGAGTAGACAATACATAACATCAAAATAATTACAAAACAAATACCAATGCACATTATAATTGTGATCAGGTATTAAACAGGAGTATTAAGACCGTGTTTTAAGGTATATTAAATGTGCAGGCCTAAATTCACCCAACCATCTCAGATATATGTTCATGTTTAATTGAAGTAAATATGTATATATTGTCAGTGAGTGAATTTTTTGTGTTTTTATTTTGTAGGTGAAAAACCTTTCAAGTGTGAGTTTGACGGCTGCGACAGGCGGTTTGCCAACAGCAGCGACCGGAAGAAACACATGCACGTCCATACATCGGACAAGCCCTATCTGTGCAAGATGTGTGACAAGTCATATACACACCCCAGCTCTCTGCGAAAACACATGAAGGTAAAGGTCTTTATTGGATTTCATGCATATCATATTTACTTACATTTTGTATATTTTGACGCTTCTAAAAATATACACCGTTACTTTTACGAATTAAAATCCATTAATAAATTCTAGGAGGCCTACAAGCGACAGGGAGATCCACGCACATGCATTTAGCTGTTGGGTCTTCAGTTTTCAAATTATCATTCAGTTTCCTTCGTAAGAATGGAATATATTATTTTATAGACGTTTTGCATTACCTTTTAGGCTTTACATTATGTTTTCTTATCGTGACTGGAAATGTAGGGGGACGCTTTTTTCTCCAAGCAACTGTGAGGTAAAAATATAATACAAAATATATTTTATTCGATCTGTCCGGCAGGTTCACGAATCGACCACGCAAGGACCCCAACCGTCCCCAGCGGCCAGTTCCGGGTACGAGTCGTCCACCCCCCCCACTATCGTGTCCCCGTCCACAGAGAACCAGAGCTCCAGTTCCATATCACCAGCAGCGTCGCACCATACGACCAGTCACACCACGTTGTCGTCAAATTTTAATGAATGGTACGTGTAAAAATATTTTCACAAAGACTGCAGAAATAGGACTGCTTGGAATCAAAGACTTTAAAAGTCAGCCTATAACGTGTGGACTGAGAAAAAAAAACGAGGAAGCCCAAAACTGTTGGTTTATACGACATAAGAGAGAGAGACAGAGCATGGACCAGGCGCCAGACAGATACCAACTTAATGGTTTTTCCCATTTATTTGTCCCTCTTTTTGAAAGACTGCACACAACAGATCCCGATGCATGTTAACGGCGGGCTGTGGCCTGTTTTTTTGTACATACAAAATCACCATTCAGAAATGTAATATTTTATTTTGTAAATAGTTATATTACAGTTTAAGGGAATTTGTGAAAATGTGGTCCCTAGATATATGGAAAATAAGATGGTTTTACCAATAATATTGCGTTGAATAGTGTTGATTGAACAGAATGTTCTAGTTGATGTGTACCAAATGTGAATTACTCAGTATATACCGTCTCCACTATGTCGACCTAACCAACTATTAGTCTAATAATGTAATTTTGTATTCGGTGCAACATTTCGTCTATACGGTCCAGTTTGAGTAGCACAGTTAGTTGCCATTGTTGTTATTTAATGTCATGTCGATAAATCGTGTAGTGAAAGCCTGAAACTCCGTGTCAACCTGTTTATGTACGTGATAAAATATTACAAACGGTTTGTCCATTACCTTGTTAATGTCAAGGAAGTATTATCTACATGTAAATAGCTCGAGTTTCCATATTCATTCGCATGTAAAGGACCGGCAATAATGTTAGAAATGATCGGTATTTATGGAGAAATGCGCTCATATGTAAAATTTAGTTTACAAAAAATGTTTGGTTACATTTCGTACTACATTAAAGGATTAAAAAAGAAAACCTATTTGCCTTACAATACTTTTTTGTTTCTCATACATGTTGTTTAAAT
Organism: Dallia pectoralis; assembly: GCA_029465975.1. Classification (NCBI taxonomy): domain Eukaryota; kingdom Metazoa; phylum Chordata; class Actinopteri; order Esociformes; family Umbridae; genus Dallia; species Dallia pectoralis. The sequence continues at coordinate 25,586,536 of CM055733.1, forward strand.
ATGAGTTGATATTAAAATGATGTCTGCGTGATAATCATTGTACAATCTATAACAATTTAAATAGTTATTCAAAAACGTCTTTATAAAAGCATTAGCATTTTCATAATTTTAACACACTGAAAGTAAAACATTTGAACATGATGACATCACGAGCTCACATTAAATATGCCATGTGGTGCAACTATTTTTGGGCATCATATTTGTAAGATCTTCTGTTTCTTTAGGTTTCCTTGACTGTTCTTATGCCTGCTTATCGTGTAGAAACAAATTCACATCATGCTTGCCCTTTTATGCTTGAAACATCTAATCCACTAACACGAATTAATGTTAAGTAATTAGATTTCCCTTGTCCTCGTCTCCTGTTTATCCATATTAACACCCCGCCTTTGCCCTCGAGTAATGTGAGAATTTAAACGATGAATCGTGAAGGCTGTAATTCTCAGACCGTGTAAACTAAATTGTTTATGTTGTTGCCTAATTGTTCTCGGTCAAATTCAGTTTCCCTTGGTAGCTGTGTCCGATGGATGCCGTGGTGTTGAAGAGATGTTGGGACTTGGGGTTCAGTGTTCGGTTCTTTGTTCCGTGGTGCAGGCTGCCTGGTTGACCGGGCCATTAGGCAGGGTTCACGTCAACAGACTGAGTGGTTAACACAGACCCCAACCATAGAATATCTGATAGATCTGTCATTCTGCTGCTGACTAAATGACACAATTCTAAAATAAAAACCGAGAACAAATAGACCACATATTATTTGATATTGGAGGATGATCAGTTATCAGACAGTTTCGGAGTGTGTGTGTGTGTGTGTGTGTGTGTGTGTGTGTGTGTGTGTGTTATTAATAAGCATTTGAATTTGTTGCTCAAAGTAACATTTGTATTTGAAATAAAAACGCATTTCCAAAATGCTGGCGCCATGCAGGTGAAATAGATGAATCATGTATTTTAGGACAATCTTTTTCAGATGGACCAAGTCTATAAAAATGTGAACACAAACTGTGTGTGTGTGTGTGTGTGTGTGTGTACGTATGTATGTAGGCGACATATGTATGTATGCATGTATGCATGTATGTATGAATGCATGTATGTTTGTATGCATGTGCGTACGTGCGTGTGTGTAATTGGAAAGGCGTAAATTCATGATAGCAGATGTGATTTGTTTGAAATATATTCATATTTTCTTTGCATGGGCTATTAATTTCAGAGATAAATGAATGATGGTCCTGAGATGAGTTTTTTCGACTCTATTTAACACTATCTATCGAGGTTCCCGTGCTGATACGTTTTCATTCATGCACCGTTAGACCAGCAATAGGCACGAATACACATATCTTCTGATTCATTCCGTGGCATTCATTTGGTTTTAAAAGACCTGTTCTTACCGTTCAATTCAAAGATATGCATCTGTGCTTTGAAATGTCCTAACATTTATGGTGAGCTACATTAGCTCGAGGACAGACATGTAACTGTCTGATGTCATTCGATCATAACGTTGTAAACGTTACTAAGATCAGTGCTACACAACAAGAGCCTATGTGTACATTCACAGAGTGCGTGCGCTCATTTTTTGAACGTGGGTTGTGTTAAAGTAGCAATAGTGTGTCATTGCATGAGACGACTTACAACCCAAACCGGTGATGGTACTCTACAAACATAACTCGGACACTATAGGCTGTTCACTACGTTTCCAAATGTTCTTTGTTTACTTTTGTTCCTGTAATACAATGACAATGACTGTTTACACAAACAAACACACACACACACACACACACACACACACACACACACACACACACACACACACACACACACACACATACGTGTATATATATATATATATATATAAAATCGATATGTTTAAATGTGTTTACGACTCATTTAATTGCGTTTGTTTTACATTTTGGAATGTAAACGAAATAGATCTCTTGTAGAGTCTATATTTGTGATCCTCCAGTTACATAAATAGCTGACTTCGATCCAGTCTCCATATAGAGATATCCAGATGACAGACGGTGTAGCCCAACCGGGGACATGGTCTCTCATCAACACATAACGGATGAAATAAGGGAAGCTTATAGTTTCTGTTCACCTACACTTAATTGGTGCAGTTGACTCTATCTGACTTTTCTTAACAGTCGCTACAAGCCGAAAACAGCCGAGTTGCAGTTTGTGCGGTGTTAGAGCGCATGCGCCAGCCCTCACTTGTTTATGAATATGTATAAGTCGTGCAGACCAACCCCGGGCCGTGCGTTGCTGTTCACCATAGGAATGCCATCGCATTCTGTTTGAACACTATTAAATATATTTAAACCGAAATTAAAACATTAAAACAAGTCAAACTAAAAGTAAAAAGATATTCTTATACAATAACTTTCCATCACATTTTAAGAGAAACATTTTAATTCTGTGTGATCTACTTTTAATACATATTTGACTGGTGCTTCATGATGTGGAACATCGATGTCTATAATAATAATATTATATATATATATATATATATATATTGTGTTTGCTTTTGCTTATACGGACAAACCTTTTTCTGCTTGTGTGTTGGAGTTTTTGTCAAGAAGCTTCTTATTAATGCGATCTTGATTTGTGCCTATTACATTAATCACATGTGTCATGATTCACTTGTCCGTCTAACTTATACGGTATTATTGGTCTAAAGTATCCCGTGGCCGGGTGTAGTTCCTCCGGCAGAGGTGCTGGTTGACCCCGGCCCGACACGGTGGAACTGACGCCTGTAACTGGAGGAGAGAGGTGCCACTTGATGAATGTGGTGCCACTGTTTGTCCACGGCTCCTGGTGTTTATTTGCTTCTGACAGAATAATATATAATAGGGGAGACATTTTATCTTAAAGTAACTCGGACCGTATAACTATTAATTAATATATGTAAATGGTCTGCTCTACTACACGGCTATACAAAGGCAACTCACGCAATGGCTTTATGACTGACTGTTTTCAAGAAACCACAATGATCACAAATATTAGGGTTCAGATCGTGTGCTGATATTTAAATTATTGTGTGAACACACGAAATATTTTAAAAATAAGTTTTAACGCTGGAATCAATGTATGGGCAATGTATAATTATTCTGCACGGGGTTTTGTTTGTTACCTTCTGGTTCTCTCCTGTTATTTTCCCATCATCAATCAAGACCATGCAAATATATAGACATCCAGCAATATAAATCAGAGTAGGGCTGTTGCCAAGGACCCTTCACATCTCAGTTTTCTTTCGACGTTCGTACTATCTTGATTAAGTGACATTTATATGTGTTCTAGTAACATAACTTTACAAGGAAGCGTTACATAATAGGTGTTGTTTATGAATATCATATCGAATTATTACTGTTTACTATCAGCCATTATCTTTTAATATGTTAAACCCCTCCCGAGGCCCCTGTCTTTTAGAGGTTTAGATCCGTATTACCCCTCGATACTGTGGACAGGAGGAACGGCCTAACACACGTCTCGGGTTCCCGTCCAGCTGTTCCACAGAGACTGTTGCAGCTCCTCCATGTAAAGGTAGTTTGTCGTTTCCTCCTTTTTCCTCAATTCACATACGCTTGCCATTTGGCTGACTTTAGCTGGTCCGGGGCCTATAAGTCTGAGAGGTGGATTTGACTAGAACCCTAGAAACTCAAGCTGTTCGCAAAGAAGACGTGATCGCGTCAGAAATGTTTGAATATGGGATTTTATTTAATGTGTGACTGCTGTGGAAAGTAATGGAAAAAGTAGTGCGACCACAATGCAATGATCTTGCGTCTTGTTTGCAGGCCATTTGGAGATGTCCATTTCACGCGCTAATGTCAACAGATGTGGAGAGCTTTCTACGTCATAGAAACATATTAGTTTGTTTCATCACATTGTATTTACATACTTTTTCTGTTTTATTTCGGAGCAATACTTAAATATCTAGAGTAATACCTCTTTAGTAGCTTGACTATACCCTGGTATAGTTACATAATTTGAAAACTAATAATTATAATCTAGCTTATGTCACCTCACATGGGGCAGTGTGTATAATATATCTGTCTGCACATTATATGAATAACTTCCCGTGTCATTATATAGAAACCATTGTATAACGTCTTTAGAAATACATTTAACCCATGTCTCAGATTTATAGCACAAGAAAGAATGACTGGACTTTGGCTAATTAATTACCTTGCTCATTATGACTCCGACGCAATTACTGTGAAATAAAAACAATAGTAATGACTTATATAATACAGAATGATTGACATAAGTTCATTCAAACAGATCAAATACCAAAAGTGATTTCGTGTATTAGCCACCCGTTGCATCACATTATTGTATATTTCGGTTTGATCTAATCAGATAATTAGTCCGAATTCCCCAGCAGCTCTGATGTCTATCCTCCTGACACGACAGTGAGTGCTCGGTAACCGTCCCGCTTCCGGACAGACACAGGGACACGCCATTAAGTTCAGACCTCAGACCAGATTTGTTGAGGCGCTGACATTGTCCGTATTGTCGCGTTCCCCTGACGTGTTGCTAAATGGGGTCATTCCAATTAGTTGTATTCGACAGCCCAGAGCATGGGTAGCCTTCTCCCTGGGACACTCACACCGTGAGCAGTGGTTTAGGGCTAGCACAACATCACCATCCATCCCCAACAGAACGCTTCATGTCACCTCAAATGCCACATAATCCTAAAAAATAGGACGCCCAACGAAGTTGTTGATCTTGGTTATCTGCAGTCTGACAAAAGCCATAAAATATTTGCCTTAATGAACCTAGATATTTTTTCCTATTTTTTTGCAATGGTTCATACCCGTTTTCTTTTTATGACACAGGTAATTTGATCAGTTATGCCATGTTAATTTAATTTGTAAAGAGCAAGAAAACAAAACTGCTATTTGCCTTTCTAATTTAAATCCTATTAGGTTAGGGTTTGTATTTTATTTGCTCATCAAGAGACAGAAAGAGAGCAGCTTGAGGACAGCTGCTGTGTTAATTGCAGCTCATCACAATAATATGGTCATATCTGGAGGTGACGCACTAGATTGGAACACTCCCATAATGACACCCGAGCATGCGCACTTACACATCAAAAGTTAGAAAAAAGCAACTGATAAGCAAATGTGAACATTTTATTTTATTTCATTAATTTTCTGTGACAACATGAAATTCGTTTTCATCGAATTTTGTCAAAAATATTTTACGTTTGGATATATGTATTATTGTGTAACCCATCTATTTTGTAACCTATTCTTTTTTGTAGAGCATGGCCACTAGATATTTATTGTAAAAATTACTTGCAATAGTTCTGGATTTGGACTTGAGTATAACTAAAAGTCAACATATATGAACAGATTGCCGTTGAAACCACTCAACATATTCTTTCCCCTTGAGGACGTTAGCTGGTTCCTACACACGGATATGCTGTAGAGAAACGACTTCAATTAACATAATCACTGACCTCATTAGTATTGTGCGCTGAACCAAGAAAGAAAGTTTTTCTCCTTTGTAATTTGGAAATTAATAGAGATTTCCTAAAACTGTTCAAGTTGACATCTATAGCAGGAGTCCAAGGCAATATGGAACCACGCGGTGATCAGACGGTTCGGATCGGTTGTTTTGGAGTTTGGATTCATTATTTTAGACTTTTTTTTAAAATACCTCTTCCTGATTGTAACTCCACCATCTACGTCTAACCTGTCATTTAATCCGCACGTTTTCAATATGGGCATCTATTTGACTAAAATAGACCTGATGGTAATGATGACTGTTTTCCCGTCACACCTGTTTATCTTCTGAGACCAGGGAGGAGCTCTGATGTGTGTTGATGTTTCCTGACCTCTGATCCCGGGGTGACGTGGTCAGAGAACAAGTGTAGCCTGGACCAACAGGGTGGTGGACACGATGGTAATCCAGTAATACCGGTACCGACTAGGAAACCGGGTCCGACTAGGAAACCACAAATACAAGCACCACTTTTTCAAACAATTTTGTTTAAATTATGCTGATGACGTGTAATAAGTAATATTTTAATGAATAGATATTGGTATAGGCCAACATTTATTTATATATATATATATATATATAATCATCTGGTAAACTAGCTTTTCTACCTGCCATTTGGCCTCATTATTCTGCAATCCGTTAAAGCCCACAGTTCAGTACCTGACAGGTGAGCTTTGGCACTGTGACAGTCTCATGACATCATAAAACAACCGCTATAATCCTCCAGAACCCGCACAGTAGTGAGTTGGAATGTTGAGCAATGATGTAAATCACATCCGTTATTTCACGGTTAGTTGAAATGGTTAAACGTCTTGGCATTGAGGACATTTGAGGCCAAGCTGTGGTTTTGGATATGATGAGAGAGATCTTGTCTCCGCCCTTTTATGGGAGTTGTTGTCAGGAGCAGAATTACATTTCTACTAGACTAGAATGCATAGCTGCAAATTAAGATTTTTCTAATTGGATTGGTGGAAGCAAATGCTTAATACTTTTCTTGCAAGCACCGTGCATTTTCATAGACATCCAGAATTTCAAGGACAGTATGATTAAAAGCATTTCTTCCTCAACATTTCCACTATAACGAAGAACCTAAAACGCATTGCTGCTTGATGAAATCCACAAACTAAATTCACACACACACACACACACACACACACACACACACACACACACACACACACACACACACACACACACACACACACACACACACACACACACACACACACACACACACACACACACACACACACACACACACACACACACACACATTTATTAATCTGACAATTCATTGAATATTTTCCTGTCCTCAGTCACTATAGGTTTTCATATAAAATGTCTTTGTTTCTGGCCATTTTGAGCCTAAAATCAAACCCAAACTTGCTGATGCTCCAGATAAGGACAGTGTAGTTCCTTCTTTAATCATCACAACATATTTCAGCGGTGCAGAATAATCACATGTGTTTACTAATGATACATTAGCCTGTTAACTTGCAAACACACCGTACCGTTGATATAGGAGTGATGGTTGGTGATAATGGGTCTCTGTACACATATGTAGATATGATAATGGGCCTCTGTACACATATGTAGATATGATAATGGGTCTCTGTACACATATGTAGATATGATAAGGGACCTCTGTACACATATGTAGATATGATAATGGACCTCTCTACACATATGTAGATATGATAATGGGCCTCTGTACACATATGTAGATATGATAATGGACCTCTGTACACATATGTAGATATGATAATGGGCCTCTGTACACATATGTAGATATGATAATGGGCCTCTGTACACATATATAGATATGGTAATGGGCCTCTGTACACATATGTAGATATGATAATGGGTCTCTGTACACATATGTAGATATGATAATGGGCCTCTGTACACATATGTAGATATGATAATGGGCCTCTGTACACATATGTAGATATGATAATGGGCCTCTGTACACATATATAGATATGGTAATGGGCCTCTGTACACATATGTAGATATTATAATGGACCTCTGTACACATATGTAGATGTTATAATGGGCCTCTGTACACATATATAGATATGGTAATGGGCCTCTGTACACATATGTAGATATTATAATGGACCTCTGTACACATATGTAGATATGATAATGGGCCTCTGTACACATATGTAGATATGATAATGGGCCTCTGTACACATATCTAGATATGATAATGGGCCTCTGTACACATATGTAGATATGATAATGGGTCTCTGTACACATATGTAGATATGATAATGGGCCTCTGTACACATATGTAGATATGATAATGGGCCTCTGTACACATATGTAGATATGATAATGGACCTCTGTACACATATGTAGATATGATAATGGGCCTCTGTACACATATGTAGATATGATAATGGACCTCTGTACACATATGTAGATATGATAATGGGCCTCTGTACACATATGTAGATATGATAATGGGCCTCTGTACACATATATAGATATGGTAATGGGCCTCTGTACACATATGTAGATATGATAATGGGTCTCTGTACACATATGTAGATATGATAATGGGCCTCTGTACACATATGTAGATATGATAATGGGCCTCTGTACACATATGTAGATATGATAATGGGCCTCTGTACACATATATAGATATGGTAATGGGCCTCTGTACACATATGTAGATATTATAATGGACCTCTGTACACATATGTAGATGTTATAATGGGCCTCTGTACACATATATAGATATGATAATGGGCCTCTGTACACATATGTAGATATTATAATGGGCCTCTGTACACACATGTAGATATGGTAATGGGCCTCTGTACACATATGTAGATGTTATAATGGGCCTCTGTACACATATATAGATATGGTAATGGGCCTCTGTACACATATGTAGATATTATAATGGACCTCTGTACACATATGTAGATATGATAATGGGCCTCTGTACACATATGTAGATATGATAATGGGCCTCTGTACACATATCTAGATATGATAATGGGCCTCTGTACACATATCTAGATATGATAATGGACCTCTGTATACATATGTAGATATGATAATGGGCCTCTGTATACATATATAGATATGATAATGGGCCTCTGTACACATATGTAGATATGATAATGGGCCTCTGTACACATATGTAGATATGATAATGGACCTCTGTACACATATATAGATATGATAATGCACCTCTGTACACATATGTAGATATGATAATGGGCCTCTGTACACATATATATGATAATGGGCCTCTGTACACATATGTAGATATGATAAGGGACCTCTGTACACATATGTAGATATGATAATGGGCCTCTGTACACACATGTAGATATGGTAATGGGCCTCTGTACACATATGTAGATATGATAATGGGCCTCTGTACACATATGTAGATATGATAATGGGCCTCTGTACACATATGTAGATGTTATAATGGGCCTCTGTACACATATATAGATATGTTAATGGGCCTCTGTACACATATGTAGATATGATAATGGGCCTCTGTACACATATGTAGATATTATAATGGGCCTCTGTACACATATATAGATAATTTGCTTTTCTTTCCAAAACAACGACTACAAAGTCTAGCAATTGTTGTGGGAATGACAGTCTAATTTTCCATTTGGTCCTCCACCTGCCTGTCTAATTTACTGTTGGTCCTCACATACCAGTCTAATTTACTGTTGGTCCTCCACATGCCAGTCTAATTTACTGTTGGTCCTCCACATTCCAGTCTAATTTACTGTTGGTCCTCCACATACCAGTCTAATTTACTGTTGTTCCTCCACCTGCCAGTCTAATTTACTGTTGGTCCTCCACATAACAGTCTAATTTACTGTTGGTCCTCCACCTGCCAGTCTAATTTACTGTTGGTCCTCACATGCCAGTCTAATTTACTGTTGGTCCTCCACATACCAGTCTAATTTACTGTTGGTCCTCCACATACCAGTCTAATTTACTATTGGTCCCTACCAGTCTAATTTACTGTTGGTCCTCACAAACCAGTCTAATTTACTGTTGGTCCTCCACATGCCAGTCTAATTTACTGTTGGTCCTCCACATACCAGTCTAATTTACTGTTGGTCCTCCACCTGCCAGTCTAATTTACTGTTGGTCCTCCACCTGCCAGTCTAATTTACTGTTGGTCCTCCACATACCAGTCTAATTTACTGTTGGTCCTCACATACCAGTCTAATTTACTGTTGGTCCTCCACATACCAGTCTAATTTACTGTTGGTCCTCCACATACCAGTTTATTTTACTGTTGGTCCTCACATACCAGTCTAATTTACTGTTGGTCCTCCACATACCAGTTTATTTTACTGTTGGTCCTCCACATACCAGTCTAATTTACTGTTGGTCCTCCACATACCAGTTTATTTTACTGTTGGTCCTCCACATACCAGTCTAATTTACTGTTGGTCCTCACATACCAGTCTAATTTACTGTTGGTCCTCACATACCAGTCTAATTTACTGTTGGTCCTCCACATACCAGTCTAATTTACTGTTGGTCCTCACATACCAGTCTAATTTACTGTTGGTCCTCACATACCAGTCTAATTTACTGTTGGTCCTCACATACCAGTCTAATTTACTGTTGGTCCTCACATACCAGTCTAATTTACTGTTGGTCCTCACATACCAGTCTAATTTACTGTTGGTCCTCCACATACCAGTCTAATTTACTGTTGGTCCTCACATACCAGTCTAATTTACTGTTGGTCCTCACATACCAGTCTAATTTACTGTTGGTCCTCCACATACCAGTTTATTTTACTGTTGGTCCTCACAAACCAGTCTAATTTACTGTTGGTCCTCCACATACCAGTCTAATTTACTGTTGGTCCTCACATACCAGTCTAATTTACTGTTGGTCCTCCACATACCAGTCTAATTTACTGTTGGTCCTCTACATGCCAGTCTAATTTACTGTTGGTCCTCCACATACCAGTCTAATTTACTGTTGGTCCTCCACATACCAGTCTAATTTACTGTTGGTCCTCCACATACCAGTCTAATTTACTGTTGGTCCTCCACATACCAGTCTAATTTACTGTTGGTCCTCCACATACCAGTTTAATTTACTGTTGGTCCTCCACATACCAGTCTAATTTACTGTTGGTCCTCCACATACCAGTCTAATTTACTGTTGGTCCTCACAAACCAGTCTAATTTACTGTTGGTCCTCCACATACCAGTCTAATTTACTGTTGGTCCTCTACATGCCAGTCTAATTTACTGTTGGTCCTCCACATACCAGTCTAATTTACTGTTGGTCCTCTACATACCAGTCTAATTTACTGTTGGTCCTCTACATGCCAGTCTAATTTACTGTTGGTCCTCCACATACCAGTCTAATTTACTGTTGTTCCTCCACCTGCCTGTCTAATTTACTGTTGGTCCTCAAATACTAGTCTAATTTACCATTACCCAGAGCATCACACTCCCTCCACTGGCTTGTTGTCTTCCCACAATGCATCCTGGTGCCATCACTTCCCACAATGCATCCTGGTGCCATCACTTCCCACAGTGCATCCTGGGGCCAATACTTCCCACAGTGCATCCTGGTGCCATCACTTCCCACAGTGCATCCTGATGCCATCACTTCCCACAATGCATCCTGGTGCCAATACTTCCCACCGTTCATCCTGGTACCATCACTTCCCACAATGCATCCTGGGGCCATCACTTTCCACAATGCATCCTGCTGCCATCATTTACCCAGTTAAACGGTCCACACATACACGGCCATCCCACAATGCATTCTGGTGCCATCACAGTTAAACGGTCCACTGCGCCAAATCCAGTTCTGATTCTTGCATGACTTTTGTAGACACATTTGTAGGTGGACAGGGGTCATCATGAGTTCATCATGGGGTCATCATGGGGTCATCTTCTTGGTGACTTCTGCCACAGTAGACTTTCTGTCAGTTCAGACCAGACAGGACTGCCCTTGTTGCCCTCACACATCAAGGAACCTTTGTGGTTTCCCCCTCTTTGAAACACTTTCACCCCACATGCCTTGCTATTGCAAAGATCTGACCCAATTGTCTGGCCAATTTAGGCCATGTTAAAGATGCTCAGCTCATAATTCAAAATCATTTATCCCACATCCGACATTCAAACATTAATGAATTAATCTACCCAGATCTTGACATGTGCCATTGTTAGGAGATGATACATGAATCCCCCTTCACCTGTGGGAGGTCGTGCTGTTTGTCTCGTTAGTGTGTACAGTATATACAATTCTGGGTAACCCCCCCGCCATAATCTAAATTATTTTAGATATTGGGGAACTGCCCGTCAGGGACAATTCAAAGGCCCATATCAACCATCGTTTCTCCTCTCCCATCTTCTGGGTTTGCTACGGCCAACTGCTTTCAAGTCAGGGGACATGAAATGAATTGTGTAGACTACTCTATGTACCCCAGGTGCAATGGAGTTGGAGAGAATTGAAAAGGGCAAAACTGTGTTAAATGGTGTTTTATTGGCTTTGGCACAACTGTCCAGACTTCCCAGATTAATGTGTAATGTTGGAGCTTCACTGTGATGCCATAAATACATATAGGGCTGTGACTGCCAGAAGCTTATTTTGGAAGAGGAATGACTTTCAATTGGATGTTTCCTCCCCCGTCAGTGCAGTCATTTGTTGTGGACAAACAGGGTGAATCATATGATAGACCCTCTCTCTTTCTCTCACCTCTCACACGCTTCAAGGTAGCGTATTTCAATGTCAATAGCGACACATGCTAGTTTTTTAATGACTCAAGATAGCGTATTTCAATGTCAATAGCGACACATGCTAGTTTTTAAATGATTCAAGGTAGCGTATTTCAATGTCAATAGCGACACATGCTAGTTTTTTAATGATTCAAGATAGCGTATTTCAATGTCAATAGCGACACATGCTAGTTTTTAAATGATTCAAGGTAGCGTATTTCAATGTCAATAGCGACACATGCTAGTTTTTAAATGATTCAAGGTAGCGTATTTCAATGTCAATAGCGACACATGCTAGTTTTTTAATGATTCAAGGTAGCGTATTTCAATGTCAATAGCGACACATGCAAGTTTTTAAATAATTCAAGGTAGCGTATTTCAATGTCAATAGCGACACATGCAAGTTTTTAAATAATTCAAGGTAGCGTATTTCAATGTCAATAGCGACACATGCAAGTTTTTAAATGATTCAAGGTAGCGTATTTCAATGTCAATAGCGACACATGCTAGTTTTTTAATGATTCAAGATAGCGTATTTCAATGTCAATAGCGACACATGCTAGTTTTTTAATGATTCAAGGTAGCGTATTTCAATGTCAATAGCGACACATGCTAGTTTTTTAATGATTCAAGGTAGCGTATTTCCATGTCAATAGCGACACATGCAAGTTTTTAAATGATTCAAGGTAGCGTATTTCAATGTCAATAGCGACACATGCTAGTTTTTTAATGATTCAAGATAGCGTATTTCAATGTCAATAGCGACACATGCTAGTTTTTAAATGATTCAAGGTAGCGTATTTCAATGTCAATAGCGACACATGCAAGTTTTTAAATAATTCAAGGTAGCGTATTTCAATGTCAATAGCGACACATGCAAGTTTTTAAATGATTCAAGGTAGCGTATTTCAATGTCAATAGCGACACATGCTAGTTTTTTAATGATTCAAGATAACGTATTTCAATGTCAATAGCGACACATGCTAGTTTTTAAATGATTCAAGGTAGCGTATTTCAATGTCAATAGCGACACATGCTAGTTTTTAAATGATTCAAGGTAGCGTATTTCAATGTCAATAGCGACACATGCTAGTTATTAAATGATTCAAGGTAGCGTATTTCAAGGTCAATAGCGACACATGCTAGTTTTTAAATGATTCAAGGTAGCGTATTTCAATGTCAATAGCGACACATGCTAGTTCTTAAACGATTCAAGGTAGCGTATTTCAATGTCAATAGCGACACATGCTAATTTTTAAATGACTCAAGGTAGCGTATTTCAATGTCAATAGCGACACATGCTAGTTTTTAAATGATTCAAGGTAGCGTATTTCAATGTCAATAGCGACACATGCTAGTTTTTTAATGATTCAAGGTAGCATATTTCAATGTCAATAGCGACACATGCTAGTTTTTAAATGATTCAAGGTAGCGTATTTCAATGTCAATAGCGACACATGCTAGTTTTTAAATGATTCAAGGTAGCGTATTTCAATGTCAATAGCGACACATGCTAGTTCTTAAATGATTCAAGGTAGCGTATTTCAATGTCAATAACGACACATGCTAGTTTTTTAATGATTCAAGGTAGCGTATTTCAATGTCAATAGCGACACATGCTAGTTTTTAAATGATTCAAGGTAGCGTATTTCAATGTCAATAGCGACACATGCTAGTTTTTCAATGATTCAAGGTAGCGTATTTCAATATCAATAGCGACACATGCTAGTTTTTTAATGATTCAAGGTAGCGTATTTCAATGTGAATAAAAAACACACGCTAGTTCTTAAATGATTCAAGGTAGCGTATTTCAATGTCAATAGCGACACATGCTAGTTTTTTAATGATTCAAGGTAGCGTATTTCAATGTCAATAGCGACACATGCTAGTTTTTAAATGATTCAAGGTAGCATATTTCAATGTCAATAGCGACACATGCTAGTTTTTTAATGATTCAAGGTAGCGCATTTCAAGGTCAATAGCGACACACGCTAGTTTTTTAATGATTCAAGGTAGCGTATTTCAATGTCAATAGCGACACATGCAAATTTTTTAATGATTCAAGGTAGCGTATTTTAATGTCAATAAAAAACACATTTTAGATCTTAAATGATTTGTTTACAAATCTTTAATCTGTGAATCATTGCCTGATTTGTATGGTAAAATATGGACTATAAAAAGGACTATGTGTAGCTGTAGAAAGTTTAAAACAGTAACCAAACAATGTATTTTGACAGCTTTTGATATGCCTTTTAGGACTTGTGACAAACACCTCAAATCAAAAGGCCGAATGGATAAATGAGACACCTTATTTATGCTCAGCAGAACACACGGTTCATATGTCACTTATCTTATGTTTCAAATTCATGAAATAAATTAACATTGTGTTGTCTGCTTACATTACCACATTACAGTGAAATTTTATTCCATTTACCAAGCCATGGCTGGCTGTTTTGATATTGGTATTTTATTAGCTGTGCAGTGAAAGCACATATTGTTCGATTTGACCATTTGAATACATTTCTATTATTATGTGGCCATTTGATTCACACACTGTAAGACTCTTCACAATGGACCACTTTAAGGGGAATCAACTCATACACTTTGGTTATCATATGATTCCCATTATAAAATGGATGTCAGCATACAGGACATCTGGAATGAAATAGCATACAATTCAATATGCAAGATGCTTAAAAATTTTAAATTATAAACTGATAAATTCTAATATATTTTTTTTCCATAACAATATGAAACACTGAATTGCTTCATCTAGCCAGCTAGCAGCATGTGTAACAAATCCCCTGTCTGCTCCAGGTGTTCACCATTTATCACCTTTGTCTTAATCTCTTATTTACTAATTAGTTTTAGCACCAGCCTTGGCAAACGAGAAAATGTATCAGGTGCTCGTAGAAGTACTTTTCTTAACTGAAGGTTGACCTCAATCACAATGCAAGTTTAATCAATGCTTCTGTCATATTAATATCTATTGAACGAAACATATGTGTGTATCACACACACTGGTATGGGGGGCTGATTATAGACACACTGGAATGGGGGGCTGATTATAGACACACTGGTATGGGGGGGGCTGATTATAAACACACTGGAATGGGGGGCTGATTATAGACACACTGGTTTGGGGGGCTGATTATAGACACACTGGTATGGGGGGCTGATTATAGACACACTGGAATGGGGGGGGCTGATTATAGACACACTGGTATGGGGGGGGCTGATTATAGACACACTGGTATGGGGGGCTGATTATAGACACACTGGAATGGGGGGGCTGATTATAGACACACTGGTATGGGGGGCTGATTATAAACACACTGGAATGGGGGGCTGATTATAGACACACTGGTTTGGGGGGCTGATTATAGACACACTGGTATGGGGGGCTGATTATAGACACACTGGTATGGGGGGGGCTGATTATAGACACACTGGTATGGGGGGCTGATTATAGACACACTGGTATGGGGGGCTGATTATAAACACACTGGAATGGGGGGCTGATTATAGACACACTGGTATGGGGGGGCTGATTATAGACACACTGGTATGGGGGGCTGATTATAGACACACTGGTATGGGGGGCTGATTATAGACACACTAATATGGAGGGGGCTGATTATAGACACACTGGTATGGGGGGCTGATTATAGACACACTGGTATGGGGGGCTGATTATAGACACACTGGTATGGGGGGCTGATTATAGACACACTAATATGGGGGGCTGATTATAGACACACTGGTATGGGGGGCTGATTATAGACACACTGGTATGGGGGGCTGATTATAGACACACTGGTATGGGGGGCTGATTATAGACACACTGGTTGGGGGGCTGATTATAGACACACTGGTATGGGGGGCTGATTATAGACACACTGGTTTGGGGGGCTGATTATAGACACACTGGTATGGGGGGCTGATTATAGACACACTAATATGGGGGGCTGATTATAGACACACTGGTATGGGGGGCTGATTATAGACACACTGGTATGGGGGGCTGATTATAGACACACTAATATGGGGGCTGATTATAGACACACTGGTATGGGGGGCTGATTATAGACACACTGGTATGGGGGGCTGATTATAGACACACCGGTATGGGGGGGGCTGATTATAGTCACACTAATATGGGGGGGTGATTATAGAAGGTTAGTAACTATACAACTGTTCTGTCTAGATTATAGAAGGTTAGTAACTATACAACTGTTCTGTCTAGATTATAGAAGGTTAGTAACTATACAACTGTTCTGTCTAGATTATAGAAGGTTAGTAACTATACAACTGTTCTGTCTAGATTATAGAAGGTTAGTAACTATACAACTGTTCTGTCTAGATTATAGAAGGTTAGTAACTATACAACTGTTCTGTCTAGATTATAGCACTTTGTCGATATCAGTGTGTGAGGGCTCCAACCTGAGAATCAAATAAAAGGTTTAAAAGCATAATGCTATATCTCTCGTTCTTTGCCAACTTCTAATTGTTAACTATACGTTTGTTTAAAGTAACATACTCACCCAATAAGAGTGTCAAAGCTCTTCCAAAACACAACCGTCTCAATATTGTCTTGTAAAGATGATTTACCCTGTCTCAGAATCCCCACCAATCACAACCCCCACCAAAATGAGATTGAAGTGGCAACAGATCTTCTGTGCCGGGGGGATTTACTGCTCTCTTTCATCTCCCATCTCCCATCTCCCATCTCATCTTCAACCGCTTATCTGGGGTCGGGTCGCGGGGGTAGCAGCTCTAGCAGGGGACCCCAAACATCCCTTTCCCGGGCAACATTAGCCAGCTCTGACTGGGGAATCCCGAGGCGTTCCCAGGCCAGTGTGGAGATATAATCCCTCCACCTTGTCCTGGGTCTTCCCCGAGGTCTCCTCCCAGCTGGACGTGCCTGGAACACCTCTCTAGGGAGGCGCCCAGGTGGCATTCGTACTGGATGCCCGAACCACCTCAACTGGCTCCTTTCTACGCAAAGGAGCAGCGGCTCTACTCCGAGGTCCCCTTCGATGACTGAGCTTCTCACCCTATCCCTAAGGGAGAGGCCAGCCACCTTTCTGAGAAAACCCATTTCGGCCGCTTGTACCCGCGATCTCGTTCTTTCGGGCATGACCCAGCTTTCATGACCATAGGTGAGAGTAGGAACAAAGATTGACCGGTAGATCGAGAGCTTTGCCTTCCGGCTCAGCTCTCTTTTCGTCACAACGGTGCGTTGAAGCGAATGCAACACCGCCCCCGCTGCTCCGATCCTCCGACAAATCTCCCGCTCCATTGTTCCCTCACTCGCGAACAAGACCCCGAGGTACTTGAACTCCTTCACTTGGAGTAAGGACTCATTCCCCACCCAGAGTAGGCACTCCACCGGTTTCCTGCTGAGAGTCATGGCCTCATCCCAGCCGCTTCACACTCGGCTGCGAACCGATCCAGTGAGTGCTGAAGGTCACCGACCGATGAGGCCATCAGGACCACATCATCCGCAAAAAGCAGTGATGTGACCATCAGCCCACTGAACGGAAACCCCTCCCCCCCATGACTAGGCCTTGATATCCTGTCCATGAATATTACAAACAGGATTGGTGACAAAGCGCAGCCCTGGCGGAGGCCAACCCCGGCTTACTGCCGAGAACACGGACACAGCTCATGCTTTGAGCGTACAGAGATTGGATGGCTCTGAGAAGAGACCCCCTCACCCCATACTCCCGCAACACCACCCACAAAATACCCCGGGGTACCCGGTCATACGCCTTCTCCAGATCCACAAAACACATGTAGACTGGAAGGGCATACTCCCAGGCCCCCCCCAGGATCCTTGCGAGAGTAAAGATCTGGTCTGTGGTTCCCTGGCCAGGACGAAAACCGCATTGTTCCTCTTCAATCTGAGGTTCGACTATTGGCCGAACCCTCCTTTCCAGCACTTTGGAGTAAACTTTACCAGGGAGGCTGAGGAGTGTGATACCTCTGTAATTGGCACACACTCTCTGGTCCCCCTTTTTGAAGGGGGGAACCACCACCCCGGTCTGCCACTCCTCTGGCACTGTCCCAGACTTCCATGCAATGTTGAAGAGGCGTGTCAACCAAGACAGCCCTTCCCCACCCAAAGCTTTTAGCATTTCTGGACGAATCTCATCAGTCCCTGGGGCTTTGCCACTGTGGAGTTGTTTGACTACCTCAGCGACTTCCCCCAGGGAAACTGACGATGACCCTCCATCAGCCTCCAGCTCTGCCTCTGTACTAGAGGGCATGTAGGTCGGATTCAGGAGCTCCTCAAAATGCTCTTTCCACCGCCCGATCACATCATCAGTTGAGGTCAACAGTGTCCCATCCTTACTGTACACAGCTTGGATGGTTCCCCGTTTTCCCCTTCTGAGGTGCCGAACGGTTTTCCAGAAGCATCTTGGTGCCGACCGAAAGTCCTTCTCCATAGCTTCTCCAAACTTCTCCCACACCCGCTGCTTTGCCTCTGACACGGCAGCGGCTGCAGCCCTTCGGGCCTGTCGGTACCCTGCAACTGCCTCCGGAGTCCTCTGGGATAGCATATCCCTGAAGGCCTCCTTCTTCAGTCGGACAGCTTACCTGACCACCGTGGTCCACCACGGTGTTCTAGGGTTACCACCCCTTGAGGGACCTTGAGACCACAGCTCACCGCCGCAGCTTCAGCAATAGAAGCTTTGAACATTGCCCACTCAGGTTCAATGCCCCCAACCTCCACAGGGATGCCTGAAAAGCTCCGCCGGAGGTGTGAGTTGAAGATCTTTCGGACAGGGGCCTCCTCCAGACGTTCCCAGTTCACCCGCACTACCCGTTTGGGCTTACCTGGTCTGTCCAAAGTCTGCTCTCTTTGTTTAGTCGAAATGTGGACGTTTTCATGTTGCTTTCTAAACCAATGATTGTCGGCAATACATGTGTGATCATTTGATTGTGTTTTTAAGGAGCGTTGCAGTGTATTTGGGAATACAAATGTAGCTACTGCAACTTAATGTTTTTTGCCAGGAAACCAAATATAGAAATTTCCTGTAGATCTTTTTCTCACAGTCAAAGTGTATACTCTGGTGCCAGACAATTGCCAGACGCTGATCAAGCAATTCACTGGATTTTACTTTTTCAAGGAAGTAACCTTTAAGTCTTTTTCATCAGAGGTAAACATATTTTTGGCATCTCACTGCATTCTCTGTTTTCAACACGGCACAGCCCCCAGCACAACTCTGCACAGCCCCCAGCACAACTCTGCACAGCCCCCAGTACAACTCTGCACAGCCCCCAGCACAACTCTGGACAGCCCCCAGCACAACTTTGCACAGCCCCCAACACAACTCTGCACAGCCCCAGCACAACTCTGCACAGCCCCCAGCACAACTCTGCACAGCCCCCAGCACAACTCTACACAGCCCCCAGCACAACTCTACACAGCCCCAGCACAACTCTACACAGCCCCCAGCACAACTCTGCACAGCCCCCAGCACAACTCTGCACAGCCCCCAGCACAACTCTGCACAGCCCCCAGCACAACTCTGCACAGCCCCAGCACAACTCTGCACAGCCCCCAGCACAACTCTGCACAGCCCCCAGCACAACTCTGCACAGCCCCCAAACAATAACCAGACACCACCCCCAGCACAACCCCCCAAAGCCCCATCTAACTTTTCTCATTGTCACTGTGCAGAACTCCCGCTGACCTGCTAAACTTGGAGCCGACAGACATTTTGAACCAGTTCTCCCTATTGGAGTCTGAATCAAGTCCCCAAGACATTTGGTTAGATTTGATTGGCCTGAATCACCTGCAGTATTAGAAATCAGCCAGCGATATTACATTAGTTAAGGAGTTGGGGCAAGAATCTGGGATTGGTGCTAGCCAAGTCTAAAACTGTAAATGTGTAGAGACCACAGAGTTCTCTTTGTTCTTCACTATGGCACCAATAGTGTTAGGATGAAACAGTCAGAGGTCATGAAGCAGAACATTGCGTCAGCATGATAATTAGCTACAAAGATGTGTCGGCATCAAGTAATTGTCTCTAACCCCCTCTCAGCAAGGGGTAGTGATGAGATCTACTGCAGACTCACACAAATCAATCGCTGGCTCAAAACGGAGTTCTGCTCATTGCGAGAGGTAGAGTTCCTAGATAACTGACTCTCTTTGCTGGGATTAAAAAGGCTGAGCCTGATCTGCTGAAATGTGACAGACTCCTCCACTGGAGTGGTGCTCTTTTAATATCTGGAAACATAGACTGGAACCAGACTCATATAGCCTCTTTATGAGATTTGGAGCAAGTCAGTCAACAGGATGTTTGCCTGTAAACTTAGTGGAATCTGTCGATAGCAGAGTTTGTGTATTTAGCATACTATTCTTTAGACTGTGACTTGATGTAGGTTGAGCAAAGGACAACTAGGTGCAGTTCACAAAATCAACCGTACAGAAATGATGAGTGCCATCCAATAGAAAGGGGTTCCTAGCCACTGATGGTTCTGGTGGTTTTACATGTGCAGATGGTTCTGGTAGTTTTACATGTGCAGATGGTTCTGGTAGTTTTACATGTGCAGATGGTTCTGGTGGTTTTACATGTGCAGATGGTTCTGGTGGTTTTACATGTGCAGATGGTTCTGGTAGATTTACATGTGCAAATGGTTCTGGTGGTTTAACATGTGCAAATGGTTCTGGTGGTTTTACATGTGCAGATGGTTCTGGTAGTTTTACATGTGTATATGGTTCTGGTAGTTTTACATGTGCAGATGGTTCTGGTGGTTTAACATGTGCAGATGGTTCTGATGGTTCTGTAAGACATCAATCTTTGTCAGAGGAGCTTTAATGCAGTGGTTTCATACTGGGCTGTTCCATGGATGAGGAGAGAACTTCTCTAAATCAAATAACTCTGTTGTGTTCTGGCCCGGCTCTCTGGCCCGGCTCTCTGGCCCTGCTCTCTGAACCAGCACGCTGTCGTGGGGAAACTGTGTAAATTACATTATACTCTGTGCGTCCCCAGCATCACCATTTATAAAATGTAATTCAATCAAAACAACGTAGTTTTTAAATCAGTCTGTCAAAATCCCATTTTCCATGTCCTGTTCCACGTTCTCGTCCCGGCACATTGAGACTGGGTGTGACATGTGTGGTTGGTCGTCTGGACATGGTGAACTGGTGTTAACATGAGTCATACATGTCTGACCTGAGAACAGCCACAGATAATCAGCCAGCCACAGATAATCAGCCAGCCACAGATAACCAGCCAGCCACAGATAAACAGCCAGCCACAGATAAACAGCCAGCCAAAGATATTCAGCCAGCCAAAGATAAACAGCCAGCCACAGATAGCCAGCCAGCCGCAGATAAACAGCCAGCCGCAGATAAAAAGCCAGCCGCAGATAAACAGCCAGCAGCAGATAAACAGCCAGCCGCAGATAAACAGCCAGCCGCAGATAAACAGCCAGCCGCAGATAAACAGCCAGCAGCAGATAAACAGCCAGCCGCCTAGACAATTCCAATGGTTTGACTAGCTCATGATCAACAGATATTTCTCATCACCGTGTCTTAGTGCAGCGAGTGTGACCAGCTAGGATTTAAAATAGTGAAACCCTTGGCTGCAGGTTTTGATTGGAGACATAATACTTATCCAGACTCAAGTCCAGAACGTGTCAACATAAAAATCTGAATGCTGGGGTGACGATTTGATGACACTAGATTCAGTCCTGCCCACTGTCCTGGTTTAATTAGCTGTCCTGGTTTAATTAGCTGTTCTGCCTAGTGCCCTGGTTTAATTAGCTGTCCTTGTTTAATTAGCTATCCTGGTTTAATTAGCTGTCCTGGTTTAATTAGCTGTCCAGGTTTATTTAGCTGTCCTGGTTTAATTAGCTGTCCTGGTTTAATTAGCTGTCCTGGTTTAATTAGCTTTCCTGTACCTGCCCACTGTACTGGTTTAATTAGCTGTCCTGGATTAATTAGCTGTCCTGGTTTAATTAGCTGTCCTGGTTTAATTAGCTGTCCTGGTTTAATTAGCTGTCCTGGTATAATTAGCTGTCCTGGTTTAATTAGCTGTCCTGGTATAATTAGCTGTGCTGGTTTAATTAGCTGTCTGTTTTCTGCCCAGTGTCCTGGTTTATTTAGCTGTCCTGGTTTAATTAGCTGTCCTGGTTTATTTAGCTGTCCTGGTATAATTAGCTGTGCTGGTTTAATTAGCTGTGCTGGTTTAATTAGCTGTCCTGGTTTAATTAGCTGTCCTGTACCTGCCCTGGTTTAATTAGCTGTACTGGTTTAATTAGCTGTCCTGGTTTAATTAGCTGTCCTGGTTTAATTAGCTGTCCTGGTTTAATTAGCTGTCCTGGTTTAATTAGCTGTCCTGGTTTAATTAGCTGTCCTGGTATAATTAGCTGTCCTGGTGTAATTAGCTGTCCTGGTTTAATTAGCTGTCCTGGTATAATTAGCTGTGCTGGTTTAATTAGCTGTCTTTTTTTCTGCCCAGTGTCCTGGTTTATTTAGCTGTCCTGGTATAATTAGCTGTCCTGGTGTAATTAGCTGTCCTGGTGTAATTAGCTGTCCTGGTTTATTTAGCTGTCCTGGTTTAATTAGCTGTCCTGGTTTATTTAGCTGTCCTGGGTTTATTTAGCTGTCCTGGTGTAATTAGCTGTCCTGGTTTAATTAGCTGTCCTGGTTTATTTAGCTGTCTGGGTTTATTTAGCTGTCCTGGTGTAATTAGCTGTCCTGGTTTAATTAGCTGTCCGGGTTTATTTAGCACAGCTTTGCAGTCATGTCAGTGATAGCAGATGTCCCTCTCCTGCATGGTGAAGTAATTCTTCCTTCTAAAATCTTCAGTAATACAGCTCACATTAGAGTTTTTGCCAAAGTAATAATTATCTCTGAAAAAGATAATTACGTCTGGGTAATTAATACTCATCTGAAGACAGTAGAAAAGTAAGTCTGCAATGTATACCACTGTACAGTTACATCAGCTGGCTGATCTAGAATATAGCAGGTCTAACCACTGTACAGTTACATCAGCTGGCTGATCTAGAATATAGCAGGTCTAACCACTGTACAGTTACATCAGCCGGCTGATCTAGAATATAGCAGGTCTAACCACTGTACAGTTACATCAGCTGGCTGATCTAGAATATAGCAGGTCTAACCACTGTACAGTTACATCAGCTGGCTGATCTAGAATATAGCAGGTCTAACCACTGTACAGTTACGTCAGCCGGCTGATCTAGAATATAGCAGGTCTAACCACTGTACAGTTACATCAGCTGGCTGATCTAGAATATAGCAGGTCTAACCACTGTACAGTTACATCAGCTGGCTGATCTAGAATATAGCAGGTCTAACCACTGTACAGTTACATCAGCCGGCTGATCTAGAATATAGCAGGTCTAACCACTGTACAGTTACATCAGCTGGCTGATCTAGAATATAGCAGGTCTAACCACTGTACAGTTACATCAGCCGGCTGATCTAGAATATAGCAGGTCTAACCACTGTACAGTTACATCAGCTGGCTGATCTAGAATATAGCAGGTCTTACCACTGTACAGTTACATCATTTCCTTTGCCAAAGCAGAGAGCCAACATGGTTATTCACAACACAATATTTCCTTTCTACTCACTGTTGAAATGAATTGGTTCAAATAGCAAAGCAAGAAAACAAAAAATAACAGATGACGAAGGAGAACAAGACATAAGGAAATGCTAGCGATTAATAGCGAACACAGAGCTACTCCATCATGCTCATTATTTGCACCTGCTATGTAGCGTACAGGTTCCCCAAGGAACGGTTGCAGGGGTCAGAGTAAGTCAACCTCTGACCTTTTGGCTCACAGCTGACAGGTGTGCTTCTGTGTCTGTGTGTCTTAGCTGAACGCACCTGGCAGGACAGGTAGATAATGGCCCCAGAATGATGAAGTGCACACCTGGGTTGTGTCTGGAAGAAATGCTTTATGTGGCTGTCGGTATTCAGAGAGACCATAACTCTCTACATGATCCTAAAATCTTTACAGTAAATCACTAATTAATGTGAGCTTGAGGTACATGTATCTCTATTCTCACTCGTTGAAACCGTCTTTAGTTGGATTTGCACCAACTTGTGTTAAGCAGACACGTTTCGTTATCATGTAGTTTCAGCCAACCACAGGGTTGGTTCTTCTTGTTTTGTATAATTTTCTGTCTTTCCAGAGTATAAAGTAGTTGTAGCAGGTGTTGGACTTATCTAAACTACGTGTTAAGGCTCCGTACCAGGACTTCTCTACATCTGGTCTGTCTTAAAGGCCAACTTCAGCCATTTTCATGTTTTGTTTTGCTGATTTATGAGATAAGTGATGTAACACAACCATTCTGAAGCTTGGACACAGGTCTACGGCATGCTCTGACCTCTGACAAAACCACATCAAGTAGTACAAACAGAACAATGAGAAATGACACTTCAAATATTTAATAAAGGTTTAATCACTCTGTACTTGTAAACAATACGCCTTTGTATTAATATTGGCATGAACTCTGCAAATCCTACTATATATTTATAAATATCAAAACAAATGTTTGATGAATGAGGCAACCAGCAGAATGTTGTCCTAGTTACATCCAACTCTATAATCTCTGTTGTGCCACGAGGACATGAAGACATGAAAATCAAAAGGTTTTAAAACATCTGGAATAAATCCATGTGCTCTGTTAGCTCTTACAACCTGAGGACAACATATGGTTCTCACAAAAGCTAACTGAGCTTAAGAGCTATTTGCCTTTTTAAACTGTGTCTGGATCAGAGAGGGGTGTGTCTATATAGGGGTGTGTCTATACTGGGGCGTGTCTAAGTAGGGGCGTGTCCATAGAGGGGTGTGTCTAGATTGGGGCATTTTCTGGGTTGTTGGGACCTGTCCAGGGTTTACCCCCCTTTCATTGGACCCCTCACAACCCCTAGTTGTGTTACAGGCAGCTGATAGTTGACAGTTTCACTGGACCCCTCACAACCCCTAGTTGTGTTACAGACAGCTGATAGTTGACAGTTTCACTGGACCCCTCACAACCCCTAGTTGTGTTACAGGCAGCTGATAGTTGACAGTTTCACTGGACCCCTCACAACCCCTAGTTGTGTTACAGGCAGCTGATAGTTGACAGTTTCACTGGACCCCTCACAACCCCTAGTTGTGTTACAGACAGCTGATAGTTGACAGTTTCACTGGACCCCTCACAACCCCTAGTTGTGTTACAGACAGCTGATAGTTGACAGTTTCACTGGACCACTCACAACCCCTAGTTGTGTTACAGACAGCTGATAGTTGACAGTTTCACTGGACCCCTCACAACCCCTAGTTGTGTTACAGGCAGCTGATAGTTGACAGTTTCACTGGACCCCTCACAACCCCTAGTTGTGTTACAGACAGCTGATAGTTGACAGTTTCACTGGACCACTCACAACCCCTAGTTGTGTTACAGACAGCTGATAGTTGACAGTTTCACTGGACCCCTCACAACCCCTAGTTGTGTTACAGGCAGCTGATAGTTGACAGTTTCACTGGACCCCTCACAACCCCTAGTTGTGTTACAGGCAGCTGATAGTTGACAGTTTCACTGGACCCCTCACAACCCCTAGTTGTGTTACAGACAGCTGATAGTTGACAGTTTCACTGGACCCCTCACAACCCCTAGTTGTGTTACAGGCAGCTGATGGTTGACAGTTTCACTGGACCCCTCACAACCCCTAGTTGTGTTACAGGCAGCTGATAGTTGACAGTTTCACTGGACCCCTCACAACCCCTAGTTGTGTTACAGACTGAGCAGCTGATAGTTGACTGTTTCAGCATCTAATCTACCACACCCTCTCAACCCTCCCAGTTGTCCCTATCTGACTGGTCATGTATTTGACCTGGATTATTTAAACAGACTCTCTACATTTAGAAAAATAATTTCATAATAATTTAACTATTATAAGTTCACCCAGCACAGCCAGAAGAGAACTGGTCACCCATCAGAGCCTGGTTCCTCTCTATGTTTCTTCCTGAATTGGACCCATTAGGGAGTTTTTCCTAGCCTAGCAGTGTATCAACTTTTATCAATTTCAGTTTGGTTCAGGCGGGGTGTTTGTAAAAGCACTAAAAGCGACAACTTTGTTGTAAAAAAGTCCTTATAAAATACATGTGATTGATTGATTGAAGGTAGCCATGGAGATAATCATTAAGTGGAAGGGGGGCGAGGCTGGGTGCAGTTTTACTGGAGAGTCTGACGGTGGGATTAGTCTGTCTCAACACTGTGCCTTTTACCTTCACCTTTAATCTCTTATTATCCAGTAACTCTAAACTCCACCCTCCACGTATTTAAGAAAACCTTTGGCCCGAACATAAAAAGGGAAATGTAAATATGAATCCACCTCGGCCCAACTATCTGCTGTTGTGATGTATATGTATATATGTATAGTGATCTACTGGGAGGCCCTATTCAGCTCAGCATTCTACATTCACTGACTTCTGGTCATTGTGTAAATGTTATTGGTTAGATTGACAGGTACAGTCACAAGTCACTTGTCTTTGTGAGTGTGTGAAAGGCTGTTGCCAAACAAGAGGAGCTTGTGAATGTAGGATGAAGGCTGGATTAGACAGTGTTCATTAGAAAGGGGATTTGTGTTCCTGGAACCCGTTAAACTTTCACAATGGGTGTGTGGGCATAGTCACAACAACTGATCGGATACAAATGCTATTGTAGTAGCTGTTTTCTCTGACTGTTTTGTCTGACTGTTTTGTCTGACTCAGCTCAGCGAAATTTGTTTTAAAGACTCAACAGAAGTTTGAAATGCATCGTCTTTATTTTGTAGGACCATGACTTTTTTTCCTAATGTTCACAGATCACATAAAACAGGGCCGTGTTCTTTGTATGTGGAGAGTGAAGTATCAAATACGAGGCTGCCATTTCATACATCTGGGGGCATTTCATACATCTGGGGGCATTTCATACATCTGGGGGCATTTCATACATCTGGGGGCATTTCATACATCTGGGGGCATTTCATACATCTGGGGGCATTTCATACATCTGGGGGCATTTCATACATCTGGGGGCATTTCATACATCTGGGGGCATTTCATACATCTGGGGGCATTTCATACATCTGGGGGCATTTCACACATCTGGGGGCATTTCATAC
>CM055733.1:25614420-25689420 GCA_029465975.1 Dallia pectoralis
TATAGAGTGGCTTTGAACAGAGGAACATGCTGAATAGATGCACACCTTTCATCTTCCACCACTTCACATGACCAGGGCCTTGCTCTGACATCTCCTGATAAAGCTGCTGGCATTATTTTAACCAATGGGATGGTGCTGATGATATTACCATATTTACCATATTCATCCGGATAAATGACAGTGAGACGGGGGACTGATTAGAGCATTTATTACATATGATTACTGTACCTATCAGACATATAGTGCATTTATTACATATGATTACCTGTACCTATCAGACATATAGTGCATTTATTACATATTATTACTGTACCTATCAGACATATAGTGCATTTATTACATATGATTACCTGTACCTATCAGACATATAGTGCATTTATTACATATGATTACCTGTACCTATCAGACATATAGTGCATTTATTACATATGTTTACTGTACCTATCAGACATATAGTGCATTTATTACATATGATTACCTGTACCTATCAGACATATAGTGCATTTATTACATATGATTACCTGTACCTATCAGACATATAGTGCATTTATTACATATGATTACCTGTACCTATCAGACATATAGTGCATTTATTACATATGTTTACTGTACCTATCAGACATATAGTGCATTTATTACATATGATTACCTGTACCTATCAGACATATAGTGCATTTATTACATATGATTACCTGTACCTATCAGACATATAGTGCATTTATTACATATGATTACCTGTACCTATCAGACATATAGTGCATTTATTACATATGATTACCTGTACCTATCAGACATATAGTGCATTTATTACATATGATTACCTGTACCTATCAGACATATAGTGCATTTATTACATATGATTACCTGTACCTATCAGACATATAGTGCATTTATTACATATGATTACCTGTACCTATCAGACATATAGAGCATTTATTACATATGATTACCTGTACCTATCAGACATATAGTGCATTTATTACATATGATTACCTGTACCTATCAGACATATAGAGCATTTATTACATATGTTTACCTGTACCTATCAGACATATAGTGCATTTATTACATATGATTACCTGTACCTATCAGACATATAGTGGATTTATTACATATGATTACCTGTACCTATCAGACATATAGTGCATTTATTACATATGATTACTGTACCTATCAGACATATAGTGCATTTATTACATATGTTTACCTGTACCTATCAGACATATAGTGCATTTATTACATATGATTACCTGTACCTATCAGACATATAGTGCATTTATTACATATGATTACCTGTACCTATCAGACATATAGTGCATTTATTACATATGTTTACCTGTACCTATCAGACATATAGTGCATTTATTACATATGATTACCTGTACCTATCAGACATATAGTGTATTTATTACATATGATTACCTGTACCTATCAGACATATAGTGTATTTATTACATATGATTACCTGTACCTATCAGACATATAGAGCATTTATTACATATGATTACCTGTACCTATCAGACATATAGTGCATTTATTACATATGATTACCTGTACCTATCAGACATATAGTGCATTTATTACATATGATTACCTGTACCTATCAGACATATAGTGCATTTATTACATATGATTACCTGTACCTATCAGACATATAGAGCATTTATTACATATGATTACCTGTACCTATCAGACATATAGTGTATTTATTACATATGATTACCTGTACCTATCAGACATATAGTGCATTTATTACATATGATTACCTGTACCTATCAGACATATAGTGCATTTATTACATATGATTACCTGTACCTATCAGACATATAGTGCATTTATTACATATGATTACCTGTACCTATCAGACATATAGAGCATTTATTACATATGATTACCTGTACCTATCAGACATATAGTGCATTTATTACATATGATTACCTGTACCTATCAGACATATAGTGCATTTATTACATATGATTACCTGTACCTATCAGACATATAGAGCATTTATTACATATGATTACCTGTACCTATCAGACATATAGTGCATTTATTAGATATGATTACCTGTACCTATCAGACATATAGTGCATTCCCTCTGCCTGTCTCTCTCTTCTCTTTCTTTCTCTGTCTCATCCATCTTTCACGCACACGCACACAGAACAACAGTAACATGTAACAAAATTCGACAAAGACCAACAGGAACAGTGGGAAACATATGTGCACACACTAATTACAAATGAGAGACAGGTAATTGACAGTTGAGAACAATTGCAGACAATCCAGGGTGTGTTCGGGAACACAGAGTTGGGAGGAGTTGGCAAGGTAGTTCACCATCCCCATAAAGCTATGGTCCATGAGGAGGTCACATCTCTTCGTCCAAGCATCCTGATATCGTTCTTAAAGGTTTTTTGCAGTGAGAGCCACTGTGAACCTGCTTAACCAATCAAGGATTGCGCAGTAAAAACAGTTAAAACAACATCGCTTTAATTTAGATATTTTTGGCTTCACTGTTTCGGAGGTTTGACAGAGAAATGTTCCCTGGATGTGTACTCAGATGCTGTCGGTTGGTTGGGTTGGCTAATCGTTTGTTCAGCAAATAAATGAAGATGTAAAAGACATCTGGTGTCATGCCACAATGTTCCAAGATTAGATGAAGGTGGAACGATGAAATAGATTTACCCCTTCATACTTACATAGAAACAGTTCTTTAATGTACTCCTGGAGCCGTTCAGGCCTTTTGAAGAACCAATCTGTGGTTTTGGATGTTGGGTACAGGGCACATTCTTTATCCTACAGACACTTCACTGATGGGAATAACTGTTCTGTTGCTTCTGTACTTTAGATGTTTCAATATGTCACAAGCTCCACGAACGAAGGGATGAAAGATTAAGTGCTGATTTGGCACGAGTGAAAGACAATCTGAATCCATCCATTCATCCTTACCTGTAACCACCAGGCTCTACCTCCAGGCTCTACCTCCAGGCTCTACCTCCAGGCTCTACCTCCAGGCTCTACCTCCAGGCTCTACCTCCAGGCTCTACCTCCTGGCTCTACCTCCTGGCTCTACCTTCAGGCTCTACCTCCAGGCTCTACCTCCTGGCTCTACCTCCTGGCTCTAACTCCTGGCTCTACCTCCTGGCTCTACCTCCAGGCTCTACCTCCAGGCTCTACCTCCTGGCTCTACCTCCTGGCTCTACCTCCTGGCTCTACCTCCTGGCTCTACCTCCTGGCTCTACCTTCAGGCTCTACCTCCAGGCTCTACCTCCAGGCTCTACCTCCTGGCTCTACCTCCTGGCTCTACCTCCTGGCTCTACCTCCAGGCTCTACCTCCAGGCTCTACCTCCTGGCTCTACCTCCTGGCTCTACCTCCAGGCTCTACCTCCTGGCTCTACCTTCAGGCTCTACCTCCAGGCTCTACCTCCTGGCTCTACCTCCAGGCTCTACCTCCTGGCTCTACCTTCAGGCTCTACCTCCAGGCTCTACCTCCTGGCTCTACCTCCAGGCTCTACCTCCAGGCTCTACCTCCAGGCTCTACCTCCAGGCTCTACCTTAAGGCTCTACCTCCAGGCTCTACCTCCTGGCTCTACCTCCTGGCTCTACCTCCAGGCTCTACCTCCAGGCTCTACCTCCAGGCTCTACCTCCAGGCTCTACCTCCTGGCTCTACCTACTGGCTCTACCTCCAGGCTCTACCTCCTGGCTCTACCTCCAGGCTCTACCTCCAGGCTCTACCTCCAGGCTCTACCTCCTGGCTCTACCTCCTGGCTCTACCTCCTGGCTCTACCTCCAGGCTCTACCTCCTGGCTCTACCTCCAGGCTCTACCTCCAGGCTCTACCTCCTGGCTCTACCTCCTGGCTCTACCTCCTGGCTCTACCTCCAGGCTCTACCTCCTTGCTCTACCTCCAGGCTCTACCTCCAGGCTCTACCTCCTGGCTCTACCTCCTGGCTCTACCTCCTGGCTCTACCTCCAGGCTCTACCTCCAGGCTCTACCTCCTGGCTCTACCTCCAGGCTCTACCTCCAGAAGACACCCCCGACTGTGATATATTCTGTGTCACAATATGATCTGTATTTTTACATTTACTTTGCATGTGATTATATTGTTACATGTTTAGGATGTTGCTTTAGCGTCAGACACACAGCTTTACAGGAAGGGTTACATGTAATCCAGACGAGATGCAGACACGGTTCTGTGCTAATGTTATTCATGAGATG
Source organism: Dallia pectoralis (assembly GCA_029465975.1). Classification (NCBI taxonomy): domain Eukaryota; kingdom Metazoa; phylum Chordata; class Actinopteri; order Esociformes; family Umbridae; genus Dallia; species Dallia pectoralis. Next base: position 25,618,637 of record CM055733.1, read on the forward strand.
TATGGTTCCCAAACGCCAAGACTCACTAGGTCTATTGTCAAAGCACACATGTCCCTCTGGTTTATCTACGGTTTACCTCGGAGGCCGGGTTCCTGGGACATGACTAATCCACTGCTCCTGAGAATACTGTGTATGAACTGTGCTAAAACCAGGAATATGATCATGGAATTAATAAGGAAAGTATTCAGACCAGTCTGCTGACTCTATAATAGGTTGTGTTAAAGACTTCAGACCAGTCTGCTGACTCTATAATAGGTTGTGTTATAGACTTCAGACCAGTCTACTGACTGTATAATAGGTTGTGTTATAGACTTCAGACCAGTCTACTGACTGTATAATAGGTTGTGTTATAGACTTCAGACCAGTCTACTGACTGTATAATAGGTTGTGTTATAGACTTCAGACCAGTCTACTGACTGTATAATAGGTTGTGTTATAGACTTCAGACCAGTCTGCTGACCTAAAGTAGTCGAAATACTCTCTGAATTTACTGACAGTTGCTTAATTGAATTATTCTTATAAAGATCATGTAGCATATGTCCTTAATATAAATTACCTGAACAATAAATGTCACGTTCACTGTTCCCATGTTTACTTCATCTCTCATATATGGATGCTTCATGTTTCCTCAGTTTGGGGCTGGTACATTTTATTTTATGTATAAACATCAGTCCTGTAATAATAATAATAATATGTATGAAATAATAATCATATAATTGCATGTATCGGTACTCAGTACAATTGAATATAATAGCTGTGATGGGGTAAGCACTAAGCACCTTCCTAACTGCACATTGTATCTTTAAGCCAAGTTTCTCCGTTAATTAGTCCTGGACAATAAATCATGGGAAAGTAAATCCATTTGGGCTAATTGAATGTAATCTATGTTTTAGTGCATTTGTGGTTGACTGGTTCCACTGGTAATGCTGGGTGAGAAGAGGAAACGGGAGGACCTTTAAGGACACAGGCTGGATCTGAAACACTGGTTCCACTGGTAATGCTGGGTGAGAAGAGGAAACGGGAGGACCTTTAAGGACACAGGCTGGATCTGAAACACTGGTTCCACTGGTAATGCTGGGTGAGAAGAGGAAACGGGAGAACCTTTAAGGACACAGGCTGGATCTGAAACACTGGTTCCACTGGTAATGCTGGGTGAGAAGAGGAAACGGGAGGACCTTTAAGGACACAGGCTGGATCTGAAACACTGGTTCCACTGGTAATGCTGGGTGAGAAGAGGAAACGGGAGGACCTTTAAGGACACAGGCTGGATCTGAAACACTGGTTCCACTGGTAATGCTGGGTGAGAAGAGGAAACGGGAGGACCTTTAAGGACACAGGCTGGATCTGAAACACTGGTTCCACTGGTAATGCTGGGTGAGAAGAGGAAACGGGAGGACCTTTAAGGACACAGGCTGGATCTGAAACACTGGTTCCACTGGTAATGCTGGGTGAGAAGAGGAAACGGGAGGACCTTTAAGGACACAGGCTGGATCTGAAACACTGGTTCCACTGGTAATGCTGGGTGAGAAGAGGAAACGGGAGGACCTTTAAGGACACAGGCTGGATCTGAAACACTGGTTCCACTGGTAATGCTGGGTGAGAAGAGGAAACGGGAGAACCTTTAAGGACACAGGCTGGATCTGAAACATTGGTTCCACTGGTAATGCTGGGTGAGAAGAGGAAACGGGAGGACCTTTAAGGACACAGGCTGGATCTGAAACACTGGTTCCACTGGTAATGCTGGGTGAGAAGAGGAAACGGGAGAACCTTTAAGGACACAGGCTCGATCTGAAACATTGGTTCCACTGGTAATGCTGGGTGAGAAGAGGAAACGGGAGGACCTTTAAGGACACAGGCTGGATCTGAAACATCCTGCTCATGGTAGCCTAACCCTATTGGACTACCCCATTCTATCTATATAGTGGAACCTGGCCTGACACATTCTATCTATATAGTGGAACCTGGCCTGACACATTCTATCTATATAGTGGAACCTGGCCTGACCCATTCTATCTATATAGTGGAACCTGGCCTGACCCATTCTATCTATATAGTGGAACCTGGCCTGACCCATTCTATCTATATAGTGGAACCTGGCCTGACACATTCTATCTATATAGTGGAACCTGGCCTGACACATTCTATCTATATAGTGGAACCTGGCCTGACCCATTCTATCTATATAGTGGAACCTGGCCTGACCCATTCTATCTATATAGTGGAACCTGGCCTGACCCATTCTATCTATATAGTGGAACCTGGCCTGACACATTCTATCTATATAGTGGAACCTGGCCTGACACAATCTATCTATATAGTGGAACCTGGCCTGACACATTCTATCTATATAGTGGAACCTGGCCGGACACATTCTATCTATATAGTGGAACCTGGCCTGACCCATTCTATCTATATAGTGGAACCTGGCCTGACACATTCTATCTATATAGTGGTACTTGGCCTGACCCATTCTATCTATATAGTGGAACCTGGCCTGACACATTCTATCTATATAGTGGTACTTGGCCTGACCCATTCTATCTATATAGTGGAACCTGGCCTGACACATTCTATCTATATAGTGGAACCTGGCCGGACACATTCTATCTATATAGTGGAACCTGGCCTGACACATTCTATCTATATAGTGGAACCTGGCCTGACACATTCTATCTATATAGTGGAACCTGGCCTGACACATTCTATCTATATCGTGGAACCTGGCCTGACACATTCGATCTATATAGTGGAACCTGGCCTGACACATTCTATATATATAGTGGAACCTGGCCGGACACATTCTATCTATACAGTGGAACCTGGCCTGACACATTCTATCTATATAGTGGAACCTGGCCTGACACATTCTATCTATATAGTGGAACCTGGCCTGACCCATTCTATCTATATAGTGGAACCTGGCCTGACACATTCTATCTATATAGTGGAACCTGGCCTGACCCATTATATCTATATAGTGGAACCTGGCCGGACACATTCTATCTATATAGTGGAACCTGGCCTGACACATTCTATCTATATAGTGGAACCTGGCCTGACCCATTCTATCTATATAGTGGAACCTGGCCTGACACATTCTATCTATATAGTGGAACCTGGCCGGACACATTCTATCTATATAGTGGAACCTGGCCTGACACATTCTATCTATATAGTGGAACCTGGCCTGACACATTCTATCTATATAGTGGAACCTGGCCTGACACATTCTATCTATATAGTGGAACCTGGCCTGACACATTCTATCTATATAGTGGAACCTGGCCTGACACATTCTATCTCTGTGACCCTGCTGTTCAGGAGAGAATAAGGACCACAGCAGGTGGCTGGAACCCAACATAAATATCAGTCCAATACCCAGACAATCAATAGACAGACAGACAGAGACACAGACTTGAAGAGAAAGATGTGGTGGAGAGAGAGATGTGGTGGAGAGTTATGTGGTGGAGAGAGATGTGGTGGAGAGAGATGTGGTGTAGAGAGAGATGTGGTGGAGAGAGAGATGTGGTGGAGAGAGAGATGTGGTGGAGAGAGAGATGTGGTGGAGAGAGATGTGGTGGAGAGAGAGATGTGGTGGAGAGAGAGATGTGGTGTAGAGAGAGATGTGGTGGAGAGAGAGATGTGGTGGAGAGAGAGATGTGGTGGAGAGAGAGATGTGGTGGAGAGAGATGTGGTGGAGAGAGATGTGGTGGAGAGAGAGATGTGGTGGAGAGAGAGATGTGGTGGAGAGAGAAATGTGGTGGAGAGAGAGATGTGGTGGAGAGAGATGTGGTGGAGAGAGAGATGTGGTGTAGAGAGAGATGTGGTGGAGAGAGAGATGTGGTGGAGAGAGAGATGTGGTGGAGAGAGAGAGATGTGGTGGAGAGATGGTGTGCAGTGGATGCTAACTAAATGCTAATGCTTCTCGTGATCTCCTGGATCCAATGGTTTCCTCAAAGTTCTGCAGAAATACTTTTTGTCTGTCCTGGAGAGATTTCCTGTACACTTCTGTTACAACTTGTAATGTCATTTGTGTTTTTTTTCCCCAGACCATACCTTCCAAATGTTCACGATAAAGTTATGGATGTTGATGTAGCCCTTCTGTACTGAAAATAGAATAAACTGCTTGTTTGGGAATTCTCTAACATGTGTACTAGTGGCTGGCTAAAGAAAAAGCAACATTTTGGGAACCCCATTCTCCCATGATAAGATCTAAATATAGCCTGGTCCTTGGGGGGACAGATGATCTCTGTCTGTGTCAGAGTTGGGTCTCAGTGGGGGGTTTACTTCAAAGCAGCCAGGGAACAACTGCTGGTAACTACAAATCAGCCCTGCCTTTGATTAGGATTTAACCCAACAAATGGGGTTTGTTTTGATAAGTTTGTGTTACCTAAGTTAACCCCACCCCTTGGTCCAGTATGTAGACTGAACCTGAAGCAGACTTGGTCCAGTATGCAGACTGAACCTGAAGCATTCTTGTTCCCGTATGTAGACTGACCCTGAAGCAGTCTTGGTCCAGTATGCAGACATACCCTGAAGCAGTCTTGGTCCAGTATGAAGACTGAACCTGAAGCAGTCTTGGTCCAGTATGCAGACAGACCCTGAAGCAGTCTTGGTCCAGTATGAAGACTGAACCTGAAGCAGTCTTGGTCCAGTATGCAGACAGACCCTGAAGCAGTCTTGGTCCAGTATGCAGGCAGACTCTGAATCAGACTTGGTCCAGTATGCAGACATACCCTGAAGCAGTCTTGGTCCAGTATGAAGACTGAACCTGAAGCAGTCTTGGTCCAGTATGAAGACTGAACCTGAAGTAGTCTTGGTCCAGTATGCAGACTGAACCTGAAGCAGTATTGGTCCAGTATGCCGACTGACCCTGAAGCAGTCTTGGTCCAGTATGCAAACAGACCCTGAAGCAGTCTTGGTCCAGTATGCAGACTGAACCTGAAGCTGTCTTGGTCCAGTATGTAGACTGACCCTGAAGCAGTCGTTCCCTAGGAGCAGTTTTCAGATAACTGTCTGTCTACCAGTCAGTAGGAAATGCATGCTGTGATAAAAAGGCCAAGAAACACGGCAAGAATGTCCAACGTCACATTTCAAGGTGTACAAATAGTTGAACACGCTAGATGAAACAGACAGTCATTTAATAATTTTTATGTTTATAGCAATTTTGGCATTAAAAATAATCACAATGCTTATATTACACTTTCCATTACTACAACAACCTCACTGTGATTGATAGAATAATAAACTGAAAATAAATTATATAAATATACAGTATTGATAAGATAAATGTACAGTGTATATTAGATACATATACAGTTTACATTAGATAAATATTGGTTTGTGTTGCATTATGGGTAGTGAGCGTGTTGACTGTGTCTGTATACTACATGAGCTTGGTCTGTGTTGCATTATGGGTAGTGAGCATGTTGACTGTGTCTGTATACTACATGAGCTTGGTCTGTGTTGCATTATGGGTAGTGAGCGTGTTCACTGTGTCTGTATACTACATGAGCTTGGTCTGTGTTGCATTATGGGTAGTGAGCGTGTTGACTGTGTCTGTATACTACATGAGCCTGGTCTGTATTGCATTATGGGTAGTGAGCATGTTGACTGTGTCTGTATACTACATGAGCTTGGTCTGTGTTGCATTATGGGTTGTGAGCGTGTAGACTGTGTCTGTATACTACATGAGCTTGGTCTGTGTTGCAATATGGGTAGTGAGCGTGTTCACTGTGTCTGTATACTACATGAGCTTGGTCTGTGTTGCATTATGGGTAGTGAGCGTGTTGACTGTGTCTGTATACTACATGAGCTTGGTCTGTATTGCATTATGGGTAGTGAGCGTGTTCACTGTGTCTGTATACTACATGAGCTTGGTCTGTATTGCATTATGGGTAGTGAGCGTGTTCACTGTGTCTGTATACTACATGAGCTTGGTCTGTATTGCATTATGGGTAGTGAGCGTGTTGACTGTGTCTGTATACTACATGAGCTTGGTCTGTATTGCATTATGGGTAGTGAGCGTGTTCACTGTGTCTGTATACTACATGAGCTTGGTCTGTATTGCATTATGGGTAGTGAGCGTGTTGACTGTGTCTGTATACTACATGAGCTTGGTCTGTGTTGCTTTATGGGTAGTAAGCGTGTTCACTGTGTCTGTATACTACATGAGCTTGGTCTATATTGCATTATGGGTAGTGAGCGTGTTGACTGTGTCTGTATACTACATGAGCTTGGTCTGTGTTGCATTATGGGTAGTGAGCGTGTTGACTGTGTCTGTATACTACATGAGCTTGGTCTGTATTGCATTATGGGTAGTGAGCGTGTTGACTGTGTCTGTATACTACATGAGCTTGGTCTGTGTTGCATTATGGGTAGTGAGCGTGTTCACTGTGTCTGTATACTACATGAGCTTGGTCTGTGTTGCATTATGGGTAGTGAGCGTGTTGACTGTGTCTGTATACTACATGAGCTTGGTCTGTGTTGCATTATGGGTAGTGAGCGTGTTGACTGTGTCTGTATACTACATGAGCTTGGTCTGTGTTGCATTATGGGTAGTGAGCGTGTTGACTGTGTCTGTATACTACATGAGCTTGGTCTGTGTTGCATTATGGGTAGTGAGCGTGTTGACCGTGTCTGTATACTACATGAGCTTGGTCTGTGTTGCATTATGGGTAGTGAGCGTGTTGACTGTGTCTGTATACTACATGAGCCTGGTCTGTATTGCATTATGGGTAGTGAGCGTGTTGACTGTGTCTGTATACTACATGAACATTGTCTGTGTTGCATTATGGGTAGTGAGCGTGTTGACTGTGTCTGTATACTACATGAGCTTGGTCTGTGTTGCATTATGGGTAGTGAGCGTGTTCACTGTGTCTGTATACTACATGAGCTTGGTCTGTGTTGCATTATGGGTAGTGAGCGTGTTGACTGTGTCTGTATACTACATGAGCTTGGTCTGTGTTGCATTATGGGTAGTGAGCGTGTTCACTGTGTCTGTATACTACATGAGCTTGGTCTGTATTGCATTATGGGTAGTGAGCGTGTGCACTGTTTCTGTATACTACATGAGCTTGGTCTGTATTGCATTATGGGTAGTGAGCGTGTTGACTGTGTCTGTATACTACATGAGCTTGGTCTGTGTTGCATTATGGGTAGTGAGCGTGTTGACTGTGTCTGTATACTACATGAGCTTGGTCTGTGTTGCATTATGGGTAGTGAGCGTGTTGACTGTGTCTGTATACTACATGAGCCTGGTCTGTATTGCATTATGGGTAGTGAGCATGTTGACTGTGTCTGTATACTACATGAGCTTGGTCTGTGTTGCATTATGGGTAGTGAGCATGTTGACTGTGTCTGTATACTACATGAGCTTGGTCTGTGTTGCATTATGGGTAGTGAGCGTGTTCACTGTGTCTGTATACTACATGAGCTTGGTCTGTGTTGCATTATGGGTAGTGAGCGTGTTGACTGTCTCTGTATACTACATGAGCTTGGTCTGTGTTGCATTATGGGTAGTGAGCGTGTTCACTGTGTCTGTATACTACATGAGCTTGGTCTGTATTGCATTATGGGTAGTGAGCATGTTGACTGTGTCTGTATACTACATGAGCTTGGTCTGTGTTGCATTATGGGTAGTGAGCGTGTTCACTGTGTCTGTATACTACATGAGCTTGGTCTGTATTGCATTATGGGTAGTGAGCGTGTTGACTGTGTCTGTATACTACATGCGCTTGGTCTGTGTTGCATTATGGGTAGTGAGCGTGTTCACTGTGTCTGTATACTACATGAGCTTGGTCTGTGTTGCATTATGGGTAGTGAGCGTGTTGACTGTGTCTGTATACTACATGAGCTTGGTCTGTGTTGCATTATGGGTAGTGAGCGTGTTGACTGTGTCTGTATACTACATGAGCTTGGTCTGTATTGCATTATGGGTAGTGAGCGTGTTGACTGTGTCTGTATACTACATGAGCTTGGTCTGTGTTGCATTATGGGTAGTGAGCGTGTTCACTGTGTCTGTATACTACATGAGCTTGGTCTGTGTTGCATTATGGGTAGTGAGCATGTTGACTGTGTCTGTATACTACATGAGCTTGGTCTGTGTTGCATTATGGGTAGTGAGCGTGTTGACTGTGTCTGTATACTACATGAGCTTGGTCTGTATTGCATTATGGGTAGTGAGCGTGTTGACTGTGTCTGTATACTACATGAGCTTGGTCTGTGTTGCATTATGGGTAGTGAGTGTGTTCACTGTGTCTGTATACTACATGAGCTTGGTCTGTGTTGCATTATGGGTAGTGAGCGTGTTGACTGTGTCTGTATACTACATGAGCTTGGTCTGTGTTGCATTATGGGTAGTGAGCGTGTTGACTGTGTCTGTATACTACATGAGCTTGGTCTGTGTTGCATTATGGGTAGTGAGCGTGTTCACTGTGTCTGTATACTACATGAGCTTGGTCTGTGTTGCATTATGGGTAGTGAGCGTGTTCACTGTGTCTGTATACTACATGAGCTTGGTCTGTGTTGCATTATGGGTAGTGAGGGCCTTTTGAGTGCTGACCAAATCTCAGCAGTTCTTTTATCTCCTCTTCCCTCCTGTTCCCTCCAGTCCTGTCACTTCTATCCTCCTTTTCTCTCTCACAAAACTGTCTCCTCCTTTTCTATCCTGTAATCTCCTCTCCTTGTCTCCTCCTTTTTTCTCTCCTGTAATCTCTCTCTCTCTCCCTGTCCCCTCCTTCTCCTTCTCCGTCACTCCACTCTTTTTCTCTCTTTCTCCTCTCCTTCCCTCTCTCTGTCATATTAATTATAGGATCAACTCTAATCCCTCAGCCTTTGAAGCACCAGGCCAGTTTTCAAGGCTACACTTCTGGAACAGAACAAATCACAGTCACACACAGTCAAAATGGAAAATCTCAAAAGCCATTAGTGTGTGGTGAAAGCAGCGCAGATGAGGTGTTTGGATGTTAAAACTCTATTGATTCTGTTTTCTATGTATTTGTAACATATGTGATGTAGGAGATATAACATCTGTGATGTAGGACATATAACGTCTGTGAGGTAGGACATATAACATCTGTGAGGTAGGACATATAAGATCTGTGAGGTAGGACATATAACATCTGTGAGGTAGGACATATAACATCTGTGAGGTAGGACATATAACATCTGTGATGTAGGACATATAACATATGTGAGGTTGGACATATAACATCTGTGATGTAGGACATATAACATCTGTGATGTAGGACATATAACATCTGTGAGGTAGGACATATAACATCTGTGAGGTAGGACATATAACATCTGTGATGTAGGACATATAACATCTGTGAGGTAGGACATATAACATCTGTGATGTAGGACATATAACATCTGTGAGGTAGGACATATAACATCTGTGAGGTAGGACATATAACATATGTGAGGTAGGACATATAACATCTGTGAGGTAGGACATATAACATATGTGAGGTAGGACATATATCATCTGTGAGGTAGGACATATAACATCTGTGAGGTAGGACATATAACATCTGTGATGTAGGACATATAACATCTGTGAGGTAGGACATATAACATCTGTGATGTAGGACATATAACATATGTGAGGTAGGACATATAACATCTGTGATGTAGGACATATAACATCTGTGAGGTTGGACATATAACATCTGTGAGGTAGGAGGAGAGATTTCACCGAGTTAGGGTTGGGTCCTGGAGGAGAATTGTTTGCGTTCTCCATTGTCGTCTAGTAAATACAGCGCCCCTAGAGCCCGGTCCTTATTTTATCAGGGGCGAGCTTGGATTCGGTTTAAGAACGCTGATTGGCAAAATTTTATGTCAATCAATCATTCAATCAAATTTATTTATAAAGCCCTTTTTACAACAAAGTTGTCACAAAGTGCTTTTACAATCACCAGCCTGAATCCGACAGAGCAAACATCAACAAGTTGAACAAAAAAACAAGTTGAACAAGTTGATACACGGCGGCTAGGAAAAACTCCCTGAAAGTCAGATTTAGGAAGAAACCTAGAGAGGAACCAGGCTCTGAGGGATCACCAGTCCTCTTCTGGCTGGGCTGGGTCAGCTTATGACAATACAACAAGCGAGGTGTGAATATCTTAGAAACAAAATAGTCCGGGATGTCCGGGAGGGATGTTGGATTTGATAGGCTTGGAGGAAGAAGCTCCGGTTGCATCAGCTGTTCCGTCAGCCGCACAGTCAGGGGCCCCAGGGAGGATCCAGCATATGCTCCAAGCTGGAGCGGTCCCCCTGACAGAAGTGGACACAAACACAGGGAAAGGTTGGACACTAGTTCCCGGCACAATAGTATACCGAACATAATACTTTAAAAGGAGACAGGGGGGTTAGTGAGACAATGGCCATGAACGGGTAAACCCAGGACAAGTCCAGACAGATGTTAGTAGAGACAGGACACAGGAAAGGTTAGACACCCTGGTTCCCTACGTCCCCGGCACCATAATATAGCAGCATAGATCTTAGAATGAGACAGGGGGGTCCAGTGAAGCTGGGGCCCTGAACAGGGTAAACCCCGAAACAGGGCCCAATAGGCCGGAAAACACCCACCCACTATGCCGAGCATCAACCCAGGGACGTCAATAGACCATGACCACTCGGGCAGGTTTAGTTTTTGCTCACAAAGTTACTCGAGCTGGTGGAACAAACAAGAGCTATAGCGAGCCAGTGACATCCACACTCCGAGGAGCATATGGGAGGTTTAGTTTTTGCTCACAAAGCTACTCGAATTGAGGCTGCAACGGAGCACTATAGCGAACTAGTGACTCCTCCCCACAGTTAACTGGGATAATCAGAGTTTAATTCGCCAGCTACTCGGATTGAGCGAACAACGGAGAGCTATAGCGAGCCAGTGACTCCTCCCCACAGTTAACTGGGATAATCAGAGTTTGTTCACTAGCTACTCGGATTGAGCGAACAAAGGAGAGCTATAGCGAGCCAGTGACTCCACCCCCCAGGCAGCAGCCTGGAGGTATCGTTTTTGCTCAAAAAGCTACTCGAGAGGCAACAACAGGGAACCATAGCGAGCCAGTGACTCCACCCCCCAGGCAGCAATTGAGAGGACACCCCAGGGGAGATGTGAACCCGGCCCGCAAGGCAATGACAGCAGGGCAGAATGAGATCCGAGCCTTCCGTTCACCTTCGTACCCTGGGCCATATTACACTCAACCATAGACCTTACTGAAAAGATATGTTTTTAATTGTGATTTAAAGGTTTGAACAGAATCTACATTTCTAACCCAGATTGGCAACTCATTCCATAATAGAGGAGCTCTATAGGAGAAGGCTCTACCTCCAGCTGTTTGTTTATAAATTTTAGGTACAATTAGGAGACCAGCATCCTTTGATCTAAGGTTACGCGTGGGTATGTATGGCTGGACTAATTCAGCGAGGTAGGTGGGAGCAAGTTGATGTAAAGCTTTATATGTTAACAGTAGTACTTTACAGTATGTCAATCATTCATATCTTAAATAAGCAATTGGCTTAACTGCTACATAGACCCGCCTCCTTGGGGCGCTTTCTCTATCGCCCAAGAGCTGTGACGAGGCGTTCAGACAGGCAGAGGAAAGGTTGACAATATGATTTACTATCATATTTTACACATATTACTGGGTGCATTGCATATTTAAAACACACAAATATTGATGAATTATTATTATTTTTGTTTTACATTTTGTAATTTCTTTTTCTTTTTTGTGGCTTAAGGGGGGGCGGAGCCCTAGCGCCCTCTATTGGCCAGCCGCCACTGGGTTTGACACAATCAAACCCCAGTACAGAAGGGCATGGCCCAAGAGCATGGCTTCACAATAATAATTACTCTAAAGAGTTTGACACAATCAAATGCTCTACAGGTTCATACAGGAGGACAATTCATTTAGCTAATTAAGACTCATTAGAAGTATTTACATTCCCAGTAGAACACGTAATGTCTCCACCAGCCAATCAGCTTACTGAGATTAGAACAACCATACATATTGATTAGTAATACACTCCAGTTGACCTTAACGACAATATGACCCAAACAACTTAAAACGTCTCCCAAAAAAAAAAAAATTAAAAAAAAAACGTTGTTCTGGGACCTTTATTGAAGGTAAATACATCAGCTTTAGGACCATGTTAGATACCAGATGAACGTGTAATGTTTGGTTGACCCCTGATATTTAAGTGGTGACCTTTAGCTGTGGAAACTATTGCTGCCTAATGAGATGAAATGCAGTCCTTTAGAAACAGGTTTAATGAGTGGTGAATGGCATGTTGTAAATGTCATGAATATAAGGCTCATGTATAAACACCTATTATTACAGCTACTTTATGTTCCATAAAGCAAGAAAAGGCAGAAAAGGCAGCACTGTTCTCACAGCCAGAATATAATAGAAGAGAGGAAGAACAAAACGAGAAGAGAGAAGTAATAGTTTGATCTGTCCTTTTGGCCGTCGCTGCCCTAATCACTCAGAACTGATTCAGAAAATGCAGGCTTGAATGTCAGAGGGTTTCCTGCTGGGAGGCCAGGAGTTTCACCGTCTCTGAATGGCTGCGACCCAGTAATCACCTCTCTCACCGTCACCGTCCCTGACTGACTGGCTGGCCTGGCACTTCACTGCTCCCTGATTGAGCACCTCAATCTAACAAGGTAGTACTGACTGACTGACTGCATGCCTGCCTGTCAGACTGACTGCTGTACATAGCAGAGGAGAGGACAGCACCTCTGTCTTTTCGTCTCTGATCGCTGTCTGATTGTTGCCGGGACGATGGGCTTGGACTGCTTGTAGCCTCTGTAACCTGGCAACCATTCAGGTGTAAACCAGTGAAAGTACAATAGTGTTTACATGAGCGGCCACATGGCACTGCTTTTCTATTGGTTGGTTGGGTATCAATGGGCTTTATGTGATTCAGCTATTTCTGGTCCCTGGAGGCAATATACAAGTTAAATTACTACAGATCATAAGTAGTGAACTTCTGATGGTGTATAGCTCCATTTGTGAGGCAGGCCCTGTCAGATGGTGATGGTGTCAACATGGTATTCGATTACACAGGAGATCAGAGCTTCATGAACAGATGTAATTCCCCGAAACCGCCTCAAGCGTCAGTCAATGACATTTGGTCCAGTGTGGCCCTGTTTTCTAGGACACAGACCAAACCCCCCTCACCTGGTTGTCTAAAAACCCCTCACCTGGTTGTCTAAAAACCCCTCACCTGGTTGTCTAAACCCCCCTCACCTGGTTGTCTAAACCCCCCTCACCTGGTTGTTTAAACCCCCTCACCTGGTTGTCTAAACCCCCCTCACCTGGTTCTTTAAGCCCCCCTCACCTGGTTGTCTAAACCCCCCTCACCTGGTTGTCTAAACACCCCTCACCTGGTTGTCTAAACCCCCCTCACCTGGTTGTCTAAACCCCACTCACCTGGTTGTCTAAACCCTCATGTTAAATAATATTGCAAATAGATTTGCTCCAATATCAGTGAATGTAAATGCCAATATGAATACTCAATAAAGAATATTGCTAATGCATTAAGTTTTAGATACTTTTAGAAACAGTAAGCATGTTTAATTCATATTGAATGTTATTTTGGCCACCAACACAAGTGACTGATGATACTGTATGGATGAGCTATTTCAACCTATCATGTTACAGATCTATTAGTTAGGTTGAACACAAGTATCTGGTCCTATAAGGTTTAATATGAAACCATAAATAATAGGTTTAAACACACGAATGTCTGAACAGAGCCAACTATTGCACATCTCAACAGCATTGAATACATTTCAGCGGGTGTTTACCTGGAGTCTTTTAGAGCAGCAGCAAGCAATTATAAATCTGTAACTATGTTTCCGGCTTGTTTAACACGAGAGGCAGCGTTTGATTGGATAATGTAATTTTGGGCTGGTAATATTAAGAGCCAGGGTAGAGACAGAGAACCACTATGAGGCTGGTTCATAGATGCAGGCCCAGCACTTTGCCAGCCCATATTCAGCATTTATGATCAATTACAGCTTTTCTAAAGCTGGGTTTAACGTGTCATAGATGTCTTGGTTCTGAGGAAAATAATAGCCTAGAACACATTTCTGGAAGTGGGAATTCATTGTCTCCTGGCCCAGGGGTCCTTCCAACCCCTCATCCGTTCTCAGCTTAATATAATATTGTTGATTTAACCTTGATGTATACGGGCCTGCAGGGGCTGGAGCTCCGGCACCAGTTGGGGCGAATAGATGGTGTTCTGGGTGGTTCATTATTATAGCCTGGCTCGGCTATGAACAATGGCAGGCGGATGGCCATCAATCCATCAGTGGGAATTATATTCAATTTATGGGGGAATCATTTATCAGATGGACAGGAAGTATTATAGCAATGAAAGACTCTTAACTGGTGTTAAGCTCAACGCCCTTCAGTTGTGTAGTGTTGGTCAGGACTCTGAACACACCTGTGGAGAATAACAGCTGGCTCCAACTATTAACACCTATAACACCTGAATTGTTCTTTCTAATTTAATATGAAAACTGATTAATTGTACATTTAAGCAGTGGCAGGACCTTCCTTCCTGTAATAAATGAGGGCTATAAATCAATAAAGAGCAGTGTGGTGTCAAGAGACAGGGAGATATGCGGGAGAAAAATAGAAAAGGAGAGATGTGGTGTGGAGAGACAGAGAGACAAGCAGGAGACAGGGAGACATACAGGAGACAGGGAGACATACAGGAGACAGGGAGACATACAGGAGACAGGGAGACATACAGGAGACAGGGAGACATACAGGAGACAGGGAGACATACAGGAGACAGGGAGACATACAGGAGACAGGGAGACATACAGGAGACAGGGATACATACAGGAGACAGGGAGATATACAGGAGACATGCAGGAGACAGGGAGACATACAGGAGACAGGGAGACATACAGGAGACAGGGAGACATACAGGAGACAGGGAGACATACAGGAGACAGGGAGACATACAGGAGACAGGGAGACATACAGGAGACAGGGAGATATACAGGAGACAGGGAGACATACAGGAGACAGGGAGACATACAGGAGACAGGGAGATATACAGGAGACAGGGAGACATACAGGAGACAGGGAGATATACAGGAGACAGGGAGACATACAGGAGACAGGGAGACATACAGGAGACAGGGAGACATACAGGAGACAGGGAGACATACAGGAGACAGGGAGACATACAGGAGACAGGGTGACATACAGGAGACAGGGAGACATACAGGAGACAGGGAGACACACAGGAGACAGGGAGACATACAGGAGACAGGGAGACATACAGGAGACAGGGAGATATACAGGAGACAGGGAGATATACAGGAGACAGGGAGACATACAGGAGACAGAGAGACAAGCAGGAGACAGGGAGACATACAGGAGACAGGGAGACATACAGGAGACAGGGAGACATACAGGAGACAGGGAGACATACAGGAGACAGAGAGACATACAGGAGACAGGGAGACATACAGGAGACAGGGAGACATACAGGAGACAGGGAGACATACAGGAGACAGGGAGACACACAGGAGACAGGGAGACATACAGGAGACAGGAAGACATACAGGAGACAGGGAGACATACAGGAGACAGGGAGACATACAGGAGACAGGGTGACATACAAGAGACAGAGAGACATACAGGAGACAGAGAGACATACAGGAGACAGAGAGACATACAGTAGACAGGGAGACATACAGGAGACAGGGAGACATACAGGAGACAGGGAGACATACAGGAGACAGGGAGACATACAGGAGACAGGGAGACATACAGGAGACTAATGACAAATGAGAGATGTGATGTGAAGAAGCAACGGCAGTTTCCTGCCAGGCCTGACTGACTGGTTGACTGCTTGAATGACTGACTAGATGGCTGACTAACTGGCAGGCTGAGTGACTGGTTGACTGACTGGCTGGAACGTTGAGATGTTCAACCAGAATCTGGGTGCAGCTGAACAAAGCCAATTAGGTGACATCATTACTGAATGTTCATCTACAGAATAATGTTCTTTCCTTTGCAATTCTGCATATTAATTTGTTCATGCCAAAACACATCAGAATTACTGAATGATTTACAAAGGATTCAAAACTCTTTTTTTACCCCAATTATTTGAACATTTCCAAGTCTTAGATGGTAATGAACGATTAAAAAAAATGATCAAACAGGGTTACATCAATGTCAGAGGTTTCTAGATTCTACATTTCAGCAAAAAATATTTCCTTAATCTATGCTTGAAGGCATTGACTGATTCACAAATCCACATAGAGTAGTCACATTGAATAGTCCCATAGAGTATTCACATAGAGTAGTCACATAGAGTAGTCACATTGAGTAGTCACATAGAGTAGTCACATAGAGTAGTCACATAGAGTAGTCACATAGAGTAGTCAAATAGAGTAGTCACATAGAGTAGTCACATTGAGTAGTCACATTGAGTAGTCACATTGAGTAGTCACATTGAGTAGTCACATTGAGTAGTCACATAGAGTAGTCACATAGAGTAGTCACATAGAGTAGTCACATAGAGTAGTCACATAGAGTAGTCACATAGAGTAGTCACATAGAGTAGTCACATAGAGTAGTCACATAGAGTAGTCACATAGAGTAGTCACATTGAGTATTCACATAGAGTAGTCACATTGAGTATTCACATAGAGTAGTCACATAGAGTTGTCAGATAGAGTAGTCACATTGAGTAGTCACATAGAGTAGTCACATAGAGTAGTCAGATAGAGTAGTCAGATATAGTAGTCACATAGAGTAGTCAGATAGAGTAGTCACATTGAGTATTCACATAGAGTAGTCACATAGAGTAGTCACATAGAGTAGTCACATAGAGTAGTCACATAGAGTAGTCACATAGAGTAGTCACATAGAGTAGTCACATAGAGTAGTCACATAGAGTAGTCACATAGAGTAGTCACATAGAGTAGTCACATAGAGTAGTCACATAGAGTAGTCACATAGAGTAGTCACATAGAGTAGTCACATTGAGTAGTCACATTGAGTAGTCACATTGAGTAGTCACATAGAGTAATCACATAGAGTAATCACATAGAGTAGTCACATAGAGTAGTCACATAGAGTAATCACATAGAGTAATCACATAGAGTAGTCACATAGAGTAGTCACATAGAGTAATCACATAGAGTAATCACATAGAGTAATCACATAGAGTAGTCACATAGAGTAGTCACATAGAGTAGTCACATAGAGTAGTCACATAGAGTAGTCACATAGAGTAGTCACATAGAGTAATCACATAGAGTAGTCACATAGAGTAGTCACATAGAGTAGTCACATAGAGTAGTCACATAGAGTAGTCACATAGAGTAGTCACATAGAGTAGTCATATTGTTGTCTTCAGTAGTAATTAAGGAATGTTTGAGTTCCCTCCACAGTCATCTGGGATGTTATGGAGATGGTTCATTTCTGGATCTTTCTGAGATAATGCATAATGTGATTGATATTTTTACACTGTAGACATGCATTACTTATACATTTCATATTAATGTTTTTCTGAAATCACATTACATAGGATCAGAATATAAATGTACTGCCCAAAGACACCTGAGGTAATAGAACTGAAAAAGCTAAAGGATTAACACAAAAAACCCAGAAGAAATAAATATATAAAACCAGGGAGAAAAGAGGATAGAATCTATTAGGTACTTGAGTTTGGATAAATGACTTAACTTATTTTCAGGTAGCCAGGAAAACCTTTTTCCCATCTAATGCTGTCCGATAGTGGCACTTCCTCCCTCCTTCATTCAGGTTGATTAATGGAGAGCTGTGGGGTACTGCTAGGAGCTAAAGGACCAATTATGAAGAAGACTGTGACTAGTGCACTGCTGATGTCTTTATTCCAGTGACAGCAGTGAAAAATGGCAATATTTCTAATCAGGGTTAAATCATTTATCACTCATTTATTGGCTTTAGATTCCCTGTCTCATCCATCCAAACATGACCTTTTCAGGATTACGCTAAAGCCTAACCCCACCCTCTGCCTGTTAGCCACACCCTCTGCATGTTAGCCACACCCTGAGGCCTGTAAGCGCCACACTATGGCTGCTAACTCCACCCTCTGCCTGTTAGCCACACCCTCTGCCAGCTAAGCACACTTTCTGCCTGCTAGCCCTACCATTTGCCTGCTAGCCCCACTCTCTCCTTGCTAACCCAACCCTCTACTTGCTAGCCCCACCCTCTCCTTCCTAACCCAACCCTCTACTTGCTAGCCCCACCCTCTGCCTGCCAGCCACACCCTCTGCTTGTTCTGTTTCCTTCTCTATCTCTCTCTTTTTAAATCTCTTAGGTCGACTTGCATAGCTGTAAATGTATAGTTTCGATCATGCACCTCTACTAACCTATTTATTATGAACATCTACATTCAGACAGCAGGCACTGTACATATGATATATATTATTTAATAAAGTTTAGACACTATCATAAGGACACAGGGCATGGGAAACTATCTAGCCAAAATAATTAAATGACCTACGTTAAGATGCATCATAACATCTTGTTGAGCTTTGTATTTTATATGTGTATACATTACCCATGTCAGAAGCACACCAATAAATGATTCTCTGGGTGTTATAAATGGAATTTACACTAAAAGCCCACATTGCAATAAAACTGCCCCATTAAACCCAACGTGGCTGATGGGGGTGTTATACTAGGATATGATTTAGTTTAACACAACTGGAAGTTAAAGAAGACTGTATTCTTTTATTCTATTACTACACTGAAGAAATTACCTCATAAAGAAACTAATATGGCAATTTAGGGGATAGTTTTTAATAGGATTTTCATGATGCACAGTTATATTCATGCTAATGAAGTCGTCATTTTAGTTGAATTCTGCTGTTAACGCAGGTCCCCACATTTCAATCAGAGAGGATTACTGACTAACTGATGCTAATGACATTCATTAATGGAATGGGTGCAGAATATATCATAACTGGTCTGAATGCAGTTTCTCTGTTCTGGTTTGGAGATTATAATCTCTAGTGCTGGGAGAGAGAGACAGATTGTGATGGACTAAAGGCAGCGATAGGAAAAAGACAGAGGAAATGATGAGGAGAAAAGGAAGGATGAGAAGGAGAAAAGGAGAGATGAAAGGAGAAAGGGAAGGATGCTTTGGGAGATATAGAAATAGAGATGTAGATTGGTTTGGAATTCAAAAGCAGCATGTGTTTGCATTTCATTTCAGAATGCAGACCTACTGTAGTTTTATGCAGGAGGAACTTCTGAAGATGGAGAAAAAAATAGAGTTTTCACTGAACCAGGAAAATGGTACACCTGTGTTCTGTCTGCCTATTGGGTGATATTACGGTTGTGTTACCTGTGTTCTGTCTGCCTATTGGGTGATATTATGTTGTGTTACCTGTGTTCTGTCTGCCTATTGGGTGAAATTATTATCTTCTATCTGGCACCCTATCAGGTAAACACTATTGTTTTGTCTTCTTTCTGGCACCCTATCAGGTAAACACTATTGTGTTGTCTTCTTTCTGGCACCCTATCAGGTAAACACTATTGTGTTGTCTTCTTTCTGGCACCCTATCAAGTAAACACTATTGTGTTGTCTTCTTTCTGGCACCCTATCAGGTAAACACTATTGTGTTGTCTTCTTTCTGGCACCCTATCAAGTAAACACTATTGTGTTGTCTTCTTTCTGGCACCCTATCAGGTAAACACTATTGTGTTGTCTTCTATCTGGCACCCTATCAGGTAAACACTATTGTGTTGTCTTCTATCTGGCACCCTATCAGGTAAACACTATTGTGTTGTCTTCTTTCTGGCACCCTATCAGGTGTTCACATCATGGGTAACTACACTTAGTCTGGCCCAATGAGTACAATCCTTTAATCTGCTTCTAAAGCCTGGTTACACATGGAAACACTCTAATATGACCGGACACATTTTGGCTTCAACAGTTATTCTTTTAATTTCCATCTACTCTCATTTATTTTTTCACTTCTTTTGGATTTCAAAACAAATTTTACAATCAAGAGAATGCAGTTAATTAAGATATTGTACTTTGTTTTGAAAAAGTTTGTTATATTTTATACAACAATTTCTACATTGAGGTATTTGCTTTTCTCAGTATTTTGTAGCGTTTATGGTGTTTGGACGCTGGTTCTCCTTGAGGCTTACATTCTGTCTGTCAGTGTAGACGGGATCTAACTTGGCACTGATGGCAGCGACATTTACTAATATTGCACATTTCAGACGGATGTCTTTCAGGTGATTTATGTGTAGGTTTGGAAAATGAATTTAAAATCAAGGGATTAAAGAGACGTATTATATCCTTGACAAGAGGAATGAGTGACGTTAAGCTGTCTTTCAGGCAACCGAAGGAAACTCAACCAATTTAATGAGATCCGTCCTAAGCCCTACAGCTGCCAAAAATATAATTAAAAACTTTGACACAGGGAGCAATAATAATGCAAAGTGCCTCTCTGTGATTCTCCCTAAACTAGGCTAAGCCAGACTAGTAGCTAGTAGCTAGAAGCTAGTAGCTAGAAGCTAGAAGCTAGAAGCTAGTATACAGGGTTGCCAACTTTGGGACTCCGGCTGGAGTGAGACTCTGTAAAATTCTAGAACGCGCGCATGAGCGTGCAGAGGAAATGTTTGGTGAACCTAACCCTAATTAAAAAATATTTAAGTCTTTGTTTACGGTGTATAAACCCTGATTTAGGCAAAATAATAATAGAATGATGGCTGATGTTTTTGTTCTGGCAGAACCATATTTCTTGGCAATTTTAGAATCGGGAAAGCATTCTTTAAATAGCGGGCTGAGGTGATCTGTGAAGGCTAATGGGATGTTGTGGCTGACCAGGGTCACTGCCACTTTGACCTCTGCCCTTCTAGCCTGTAAAACCATTATGATTTTACATGTGTAGTAGAATATGCATAAATAAAGCACACGCATTAAGAGATTGCATTCAATTTATCACCTGAGTGACCAGATTCATTTCTTCAGCCTTCAAATAAACAAATTTATCAATTATTTTGGTGCTGTCAATAACTTTTTGTTTTTTGATGTGGCTCTCCCTGGTGATATGCTGCTGCACATCTGCCCTGGTGCCTGCACTCTAACTCATGCCGGCAGACTTCACACCAAAAGTGAAATTCAGTCGTGCCTGGTTTTATGAACGGCCATTCTTTACACCAGGCACTGATACATTTGGAGTTGTACACAGCGGCCCCTGACTTAGCTTTTCTTTTCTACTGGATAGAAGAATTCTCTGTGCTTGCATCTTCCTTCTCCTCATCCTCCTCCTCCTCCTCCTCATCCTTCTCCTCCTCCTCCTCATCCTCCTCCTCATCCTCCTCCTCATCCTCCTCCTCATCCTTCTCCTCATCCTCCTCCTCATCCTCCTCCTCATCATCCTCCTCCTCATCCTTCTCCTCATCCTCCTCCTCATCATCCTCCTCATCCTCTTCCTCATCCTCCTTCTCCTCATCCTCCTTCTCCTCATCCTCCTCCTCATCCTCCTTCTCCTCATCCTCCTTCTCCTCATCCTCCTCCTCATCCTTCTCCTCCTCATCATCCTCCTCCTCATCCTTCTCCTCATCATCCTCCTCATCATCCTCCTCATCATCCTCCTCATCCTCCTCCTCATCCTCCTCCTCCTCCTCCTCCTCATCATCCTCCTCCTCATCATCATCCTCCTCCTCATCCTCCTCCTCATCATCATCCTCTTCCTCCTCCTCATCCTCCTCCTCATCCTCCTCCTCATCCTCCTCCTCCTCATCCTCCTCCTCCTCATCCTCCTCCTCCTCATCCTCCTCCTCCTCCTCTCACCTCCTCCTCCTCCTCATCCTCCTCCTCCTCATCCTCATCCTCCTCCTCATCCTCCTCATCCTCCTCATCCTCCTCCTCATCCTCCTCCTCCTCCTCCTCATCCTCCTCCTCCTCCTCCTCCTCCTCCTCCTCATCCTCCTCCTCATCCTCCTCCTCATCCTCCTCCTCATCATCCTCCTCCTCATCCTTCTCCTCATCCTCCTCCTCATCATCCTCCTCATCCTCCTCCTCATCCTCCTCATCATCATCCTCCTCCTCATCCTCCTTCTCCTCATCCTCCTCCTCATCCTCCTCCTCATCCTCCTTCTCCTCATCCTCCTCCTCATCCTCCTCCTCCTCCTCCTCCTCCTCCTCATCCTCCTCCTCATCCTTCTCCTCATCCTTCTCCTCCTCATCCTCCACCTCCTCATCCTCCTCCTCATCCTTCTCCTCATCCTCCTCCTCCTCCTCCTCATCCTCCTCCTCATCCTTCTCCTCCTCATCCTTCTCCTCATCCTCCTCCTCCTCATCCTCCTCCTCATCCTTCTCCTCATCCTCCTCCTCATCCTCCTCATCCTCCTCCTCATCCTCCTCCTCATCCCCCTCCTCATCCTCCTCATCCTTCTCCTCATCCTTCTCCTCATCCTTCTCCTCATCCTTCTCCTCCTCATCCTCCACCTCCTCATCCTCATCCTCCACCTCCTCATCCTCATCCTTCTCCTCATCCTTCTCCTCTTCATCCTCCACCTCCTCATCCTCATCCTTCTCCTCATCCTCCTCATCCTTCTCCTCCTCCTCATCCTCCTCCTCATCATCCTCCTCCTCATCCTTCTCCTCATCCTCCTCCTCATCATCCTCCTCATCCTCCTCCTCATCCTCCTCATCATCATCCTCCTCCTCATCCTCCTTCTCCTCATCCTCCTTCTCCTCATCCTCCTCCTCATCCTCCTTCTCCTCATCCTCCTCCTCATCCTCCTCCTCATCCTCCTCCTCATCCTTCTCCTCATCCTCCTCCTCATCCTTCTCCTCCTCATCCTCCTCCTCCTCATCCTCCTCCTCCTCCTCCTCCTTCTCCTCCTCATCCTTCTCCTCCTCATCCTTCTCCTCCTCCTCCTCCTCCTCATCCTCCTCCTCCTCATCCTCCTCCTCATCTTTCTCCTCATCCTCCTCCTCATCCTCCTCATCCTCCTCCTCATCCTCCTCCTCATCCCCCTCCTCATCCTCCTCATCCTTCTCCTCATCCTTCTCCTCATCCTTCTCCTCATCCTTCTCCTCCTCATCCTCCACCTCCTCATCCTCATCCTCCACCTCCTCATCCTCATCCTTCTCCTCTTCATCCTCCTTCTCCTCATCCTCCTCATCCTTCTCCTCATCCTCCTCATCCTTCTCCTCATCCTCCTCATCCTTCTCCTCCTCATCCTCCTCCTCCTCATCCTCCTCCTCATCCTCCTCCTCATCCTTCTCCTCATCCTCCTCCTCATCCTCCTCCTCATCCTCCTCCTCATCCTCCTCCTCATCCTCCTCCTCATCCTCCTCCTCATCCTCATCCTCCTCCTCATCCTCCTCCTCATCCTCCTCCTCATCCTCCTCCTCCTCATCCTCCTCCTCCTCCTCATCCTTCTCCTCATCCTCCTCCTCATCCTCCTCCTCATCCTCCTCATCCTTCTCCTCCTCATCCTCCTCCCTCCTCATCCTGCTCCTCCTCCTCCTCCTCCTCCTCCTCCTCATCCTTCTCCTCATCCTCCTCCTCATCCTCCTCCTCATCCTCCTCCTCATCCTCCTCCTCATCCTCCTCCTCCTCATCCTCCTCATCATCCTCCTCCTCATCCTTCTCCTCATCCTCCTCCCTCATCCTCCTCCTCATCCTCCTCCTCATCCTCCTCCTCCTCATCCTCCTCCTCATCCTCCTCCTCATCCTTCTCCTCATCCTTCTCCTCATCCTTCTCCTCATCCTTCTCCTCATCCTTCTCCTCATCCTTCTCCTCATCCTCCTCCTCATCCTCATCCTCATCCTCCTCCTCATCCTCCTCCTCATCCTCCTCCTCATCCTCCTCCTCATCCTCAGCCTCCTCCTCATCCTCAGCCTCCTCCTCATCCTTCTCCTCATCCTTCTCCTCATCCTCCTCCTCCTTCTCCTCCTCATCCTCCTCGTCCTTCTCCTCATCCTCCTCATCCTCCTCCTCATCCTTCTCCTCATCCTTCTCCTCATCCTTCTCCTCATCCTTCTCCTCATCCTCCTTCTCATCCTCCTCCTCATCCTCCTCATCCTCCTCCACATCCTTCTCCTCATCCTTCTCCTCCTCCTCATCCTTCTCCTCATCCTTCTCCTCATCCTCATCC
The DNA here is from genome assembly GCA_029465975.1 of Dallia pectoralis. Classification (NCBI taxonomy): domain Eukaryota; kingdom Metazoa; phylum Chordata; class Actinopteri; order Esociformes; family Umbridae; genus Dallia; species Dallia pectoralis. Next base: position 25,642,799 of record CM055733.1, read on the forward strand.
TTCTCCTCATCCTCCTCCTCATCCTTCTCCTCATCCTCCTTCTCATCCTCCTCCTCATCCTCCTCATCCTCCTCCACATCCTTCTCCTCATCCTTCTCCTCCTCCTCATCCTTCTCCTCATCCTTCTCCTCATCCTCATCCTTCTCCTCATCCTCCTCCTCATCCTCCTCCTCATCCTTCTCCTCCTCATCCTCCACCCTTTCCTCTATCTAAAGGTAGGCTGTTAAACCCTGCAGCTTTAAAATGCCATGCTAGCCTAATATTAACACAGTACACATCTTCATTAATTACATGCCTAGATGTTCCTGTGCTAACATTGGTAAGACATGTTGAGTTGTGGTGGGGTATCAGGTATAGGGCACTGTCCATATTTTAATGAATAGGGTAGCCTAAGGTAACATATGTATTTTTGCTATAAAAAAAACCAACTGAACATCATAAATTATGTGACAAGCTTACCTGCTGAAGCTCTTGACTTTTCTCTCCATGTCCATCTTAGCTCAGCAAGCTCATCTAACAAAACGTCATTTCTACCATGAGCCTATTTTTATTTAGCTATCAGCCAGCCCACATAACGCACGTCAGACAACGTTTGCAACTAAAGTTTAACTCTCCGCACACAGAGTCTGTTAAGGCAAGGCTGTAGTGACAAGGGACACCATTTTATTATCTGCTTACCTTAATTGTCATGCAAACGTTTAATCGCGCATCAGTTGGGTCGGGCTCCTAACCATGATTCTCTCTGAACTTTTCACACGCAACTGACGTATCCGGTGACGTATCAGGTTCAAGGTTTCAGCGAATCAACAATCAGAGAATATTGCAATGAGAACGTTGTAGACAGAATATGTTACAGCTGAGGGCTTTAACCTCCTCTCCTGTTAATACGATGTGGTCTAGTCTGTCATTAACAGAAAATTAGCGGGTTGAAAGGGAAGAATTTAGATTTTGGCGTGACATTTCTTGCTTGTGCGTGAGAGCGTGAGATTTATGCTTAATGCGGGAGAGTTGGCAACCCTGTAGTAGCTAGAAGCTAGAAGCTCGTCAGCACAGGAACACTCTAAATAGGACGATCAGCAGCATATTGGGGAGGCACAATTTCTTATTTTTACTATTTTACAGAATAATAGAAATAAATCAAAACTATGAAATATCACATTGAATCAGGTAGTAACCAAAACATTTGTTTAACAGATCAAAAATACATGTCATATTGTAGATGATTTGAAGTTGCACACTTTCCTCTCAACCAGCATCACGAGATAGTCACTCAGTGACTGTGTTTTTTTTCTTTTAAATGGGTATATAGAAGACCAGAATTATGTCCATGTACACGTTAAAGACAATAACATCTCAAATAAGAAAAGCCAAACAACAGTCCCTCATTACCATTCCACCTAAACGTCTGTCTGTCAATCTGGAAAGGTTTTGCAAAAACCATCAGGCGCTGTGACAAAACAGGATCGAGGACATACAGTTGACTCTGGTATAGGATACCTTAATTATAATTACCAGCCTCAGTAAACGAAAAAATAACTGCACCTCATATTGGAGGAAAAATAAATGCTTTATAGAGTTCAAGTAAGAATCTCATTCTGTATTATCTGTATATTAACTCTCCACTTGATCCTGTATTATCTGTATATTAACTCTCCACTTGATCCTGTATTATCTGTATATTAACTCTCCACTTGATCCTGTATTATCTGTATATTAACTCTCCACTTGATCCTGTATTATCTGTATATTGACTCTCCACTTGATCCTGTATTATCTGTATATTGACTCTCCACTTGATCCTGTATTATCTGTATATTGACTCTCCACTTGATCCTGTATTATCTGTATATTAACTCTCCACTTGATCCTGTATTATCTGTATATTGCCTCTCCATTTGATCCTGTATTATCTGTATATTGACTCTCCACTTGATCCTGTATTACCTGTATATTAACTCTCCACTTGATCTAGTATTACCTGTATATTAACTCTCCACTTGATCTAGTATTACCTGTATATTGACTCTCCACTTGATCCTGTATTACCTGTATATTGACTCTCCACTTGATCTAGTATTACCTATATATTAACTCTCCACTTGATCCTGTATTACCTGTATATTGACTCTCCACTTGATCTAGTATTACCTATATATTAACTCTCCACTTGATCTAGTATTACCTGTATATTAACTCTCCACTTGATCTAGTATTACCTGTATATTGACTCTCCACTTGATCCTGTATTACCTGTATATTGACTCTCCACTTGATCTAGTATTACCTATATATTAACTCTCCACTTGATCCTGTATTACCTGTGTATTGACTCTCCACTTGATCCTGTATTGCCTTGTTATGTCCCAATGCTATTTGTACTCTTGTGTTCTGTGTACTTATTGTTTAAATGTATTTTGTCATGCACATTTTCTTTGCCAGAACATTAAATTAAAAAATTAAATAAATAACAGACAAGTCTCAACATCAACTGTTCAGAGAAGACTGCATAATATAAGTTGTGATGGTTAAATTGCTGTAAAGAACCCACTATCGATAGAAAGCAGTAAAGAAGAGAAATGTCTGTGCCAAAAAACACAACATCTGTGGAAATGTGTCCTTTTCTCAGATGGATCCAGGTTTGAGATTTTTGGTTCCAACCACCATAGCAAGATGCTGAGTAGGTGAATGGATGATCTCTGCATGGGTGGTTCCCTTGTGAAGTATATAGGAGGCGGTGTGATGGCCTGGGGGTGCTTTGCTTGTGACATTGTCTGGGATTTTTTTTATTCCAGCATTTTGATTTCCCAGAGACCACCGGAGAAAAACATGATTTGGATACAAATTTTTTTGGTATTGACGAATCTATGTCCAACATGGACTGACAAAAATGAATAATGTTACTATTAATTTGAAGACAAAAAACAAACAATTATGAAGTAAATAAATAATAGAAAACTATATATATATATATAAATCTAAAACAAATTATATGATATATATGTATATAAAAAGTATTGTTAGGCCTTCTAGTGTGGGCCTTGATGGAGTTAAGTTTTGAGGGTTCTCTGTTTCTCAGATTCTATTCCATTCGGCACTAATTGGAAATACCTGTAATGGAAACCTATAAACGGCTGCTCTTTGTGTCTCCCCCAATCAGCTGACCAACCAGCTGCACCTTGGGTCTGATTTGCTCTAACAGGCTCATCTGGTTGGCTCTAACAGCCTCATCTGATTGGCTCTAACAGCCTCATCTGATTGGCTTTAACAGCCTCATCTGGTTGGCTTTAACAGCCTTACACTTACTCAGTGGTGAGGCTGTTGGTGGAGAAAGGGGGGCATTTTATTCCTCATTAGTGTAGATGGAATCCTTGTTCTGGCTTCTAACATTTTATTCCTCATTAGTGTAGATGGAATCCTTGTTCTAGCTTCTAACATTTTATTCCTCATTAGTGTAGATGGAATCCTTGTTCTGGCTTCTAACATTTTATTCCTCATTAGTGTAGATGGAATCCTTGTTCTGGCTTCTAACATTTTATTCCTCATCAGTAGTAGATGGAATCCTTGTTCTGGCTTCTAACATTTTATTCCTCATTAGTGTAGATGGAATCCTTGTTCTAGCTTCTAACATTTTATTCCTCATTAGTGTAGATGGAATCCTTGTTCTGGCTTCTAACATTTTATTCCTCATTAGTGTAGATGGAATCCTTGTTCTGGCTTCTAACATTTTATTCCTCATTAGTGTAGATGGAATCCTTGTTCTGGCTTCTAACATTTTATTCCTCATTAGTGTAGATGGAATCCTTGTTCTGGCTTCTAACATTATATTCCTCATTAGTGTAGATGGAATCCTTGTTCTGGCTTCTAACATTTTATTCCTCATTAGTGTAGATGGAATCCTTGTTCTGGCTTCTAACATTATATTCCTCATTAGTGTAGATGGAATCCTTGTTCTGGCTTCTAACATTTTATTCCTCATTAGTGTAGATGGAATCCTTGTTCTGGCTTCTAAGGATTTATATGACACAGATCATTGGATAAGTCATCTAACATTACATAAGGCATCAACAATCAAGTAGTCCAAGACTCAACATTATTAACTGTAACAGTCTATTTGAAGGGTTTTACTTTTGGCAAATTTGTTAAACACTACCTCAAAATAATTGTTTACATGATTTATATTCTATAATCAATTATAATTAAAAAAGAGATCCTGCAGAAACTTACCAAAAGTAACCTTCGTTGCAGCGTGTTTTTGTTGTCTATTCACAATTGAAATTGTACAATATCTGCAATAAACGAGGACTCATTCACATTTGAAATTGCACTTCAGATACTGGGATGTAAAAAAAAGGTTTTTAGTCTGGTCAATTTTGTTAGGTTGCACATTTGCCTAAACTGTCCCACAATATAAAAAACATGATCGTTGTAGATGATTGGTTGGTTGACTATGCTGATTAATCCAAATTCTATCGGTACAGGAATTACTAACAATTATCTTGTCTCTGTCAAACACCCACACACACAACAGACCTTTAAATTGGGCAGTGTCTGGGAACCAAAATAATAAGTACACATATGTCCTGTTTGTGTCTGTCAGCAACCACAACTATTCTCATTGGCTTTTTCAACCGTATCTATTCCATGTGTCTTTCATTTCTCTCCAAGCCATTAAAATGCCTTGGTATTTTTCACTCTCACTGAAGTGAGTTGAGCTGTTACCGAGACGTGATTGGTAGTGTGGATCATTGCTGTCTGACTGACGTCTTCATTCTAATATCATCCAGGTTATTTGACAAACGAATAGCTGTAAAATCTACATGTCTTATGTGTGGCAAGCCTTACCTCTTCCAGGATCCCTTTAAACACATTGAAATGGTTCCTCAAAGGATATGTATATAGCCACCCCCCCAGAATATATAACCACTCCTCCAGAATATATAGACACTGTCCTGGAATATATAACCCCCCCCAGAATATATAGCCACTCCCCCAGAGTTTCAACTTGAAGAACACTTAAAGGATCCTATAGGAACCTATCTTCTTAGATTGTGTGTCTTGGCTCTGCAGTGTATTTTAGAGAAAAAATGCTGGTTCAGATGTACAGCACATCGATCATTCATCCACAGGCAACCTGTCCAAGGGCGTCCATCTTGTTGAACCAGAGTTCAGCCATGTGTCTCGCCACTTATTTTTGTTTTGAACTACCCCCTGCAGCTTAACTTCCACTCTGTCTACATGTGCATTAGCCACGGACACACCAGGAATAAACATTACATGTACATAACTACTCTGGGCCAGGGTTGTATTTTCTGTTGGTTATGCTATTGCTAAAGTTTGCAACATGGTAGTAACTAGTTTACTAAGCTAATGTTAATAATATTGTTAGCTACATGTTAGTAACTAGTTTACTAAGCTAATGTTAATAATATTGTTAGCTACATGTTAGTAACTAGTTTACTAAGCTAATGTTAATAATATTGTTAGCTACATGTTAGTAACTAGATTACTAAGCTAATGTTAATAATATTGTTAGCTACATGTTAGTAACTAGTTTACTAAGCTAATGTTAATAATATTGTTAGCTACATGTTAGTAACTAGATTACTAAGCTAATGTTAATAATATTGTTAGCTACATGTTAGTAACTAGTTTACTAAGCTAATGTTAATAATATTGTTAGCTACATGTTAGTAACTAGTTTACTAAGCTAATGTTAATAATATTGTTAGCTACATGTTAGTAACTAGTTTACTAAGCTAATGTTAATAATATTGTTAGCTACATGTTAGTAACTAGTTTACTAAGCTAATGTTAATAATATTGTTAGCTACATGTTAGTAACTAGTTTACTAAGCTAATGTTAATAATATTGTTAGCTACATGTTAGTAACTAGTTTACTAAGCTAATGTTAATAATATTGTTAGCTACATGTTAGTAACTAGTTTACTAAGCTAATGTTAATAATATTGTTAGCTACATGTTAGTAACTAGTTTACTAAGCTAATGTTAATAATATTGTTAGCTACATGTTAGTAACTAGTTTACTAAGATAATGTTAATAATCATGTTACATGTTAGTGACTATGTTGCCAAGATAACATGAGGTTATTCAGTGCCGTATTCTTTAGTCTCAGATTTCAAGTGTGAATGTGTGTGTGTGAATGCCTGAGCGACTTAATGTTACTGTAGGTTCTTTGTACCCAGCGTGAGAGGGGAATGACAGGCTGGAGGTTGGTGGCAGGCCAGAATTCAGAAACTGTCTGGTGTGTTGTTGTCCACAAGCGCTGCTGCCTCCTGCCAAAGCCACCATGCAGGCCATATGGGCGGGAGGACTACTACACACACACACAAACACACACACGGTGGCCGTTGCCCAGAGATCCATCTCTTCAGCACAGCAAGACTACAGCTGGACCTTAGACCTCGCTGAGCCTTCAAGATGACCCATCAGCACCTATTGAGACTGATATAGCCTATTTTCAGAGGGCAACAGATAGATAATGAAGGACGAGTTCAGCTGCTATACATATGTGTTTGTTTTAGTCTTTATCCTTTCATGATGTGGTTGCCAGAGTTTGGCCAAACCAGTCATGGATGCTTTTTGTTTAGTATTAATATTTATATCAGTATATGTATTAATATACTGTAAGTAACTAAGTTTAAACACCAAGTCCTAAAACCTGTCTCACAAAAGCTTTGTATCCATCAAACTGATGTGAGCTTAAAGCCAGCAAGCTCTGATACATCTTCAGGAGCAATGGAAACAGTGTAAACCCATACACGTCACATCTCCAGGTGTAAACCCATACAAGTTACATCTCCAGATGTAAACCCATACATGTCACATCTCCAGATGTAAACCCATACAGGTCACATCTCCAGGTGTAAACCCATACACGTCACATCTCCAGGCGTAAACCCATACACGTCACATCTCCAGGTGTAAACCCATACACGTCACATCTCCAGGCGTAAACCCATACATGTTACATCTCCAGGTGTAAACCCATACACGTCACATCTCCAGATGTAAACCCATACACGTCACATCTCCAGGTGTAAACCCATACACGTTACATCTCCAGATGTAAACCCATACACGTCACATCTCCAGGTGTAAACCCATACACGTCACATCTCCAGGTGTAAACCCATACACGTCACATCTCCAGGTGTAAACCCATACGCGTCACATCTCCAGGCGTAAACCCATACACGTCACATCTCCAGGCGTAAACCCATACACGTCACATCTCCAGGCGTAAACCCATACACGTCACATCTCCAGGCGTAAACCCATACACGTCACATCTCCAGGCGTAAACCCATACACATCACATCTCCAGGTGTAAACCCATACAAGTTACATCTCCTGGTGTAAACCCATACACGTCACATCTCCAGGTGTAAACCCATACACATCACATCTCCAGGCGTAAACCCATACACGTCACATCTCCAGGCGTAAACCCATACATGTTACATCTCCTGGTGTAAACCAATACACGTCACATCTCCAGGTGTAAACCCTTACACATCACATCTCAAGGTGTAAACCCATACACGTCACATCTCCAGGCATAAACCCATACACGTCACATCTCCTGGCGTAAACCCATACACGTCACATCTCCAGGCGTAAACCCATACACGTCACATCTCCAGCTGTAAACCCATACATGTTACATCTCCAGGCGTAAACCCATACACGTCACATCTCCAGGCGTAAACCCATACACGTCACATCTCCAGGTGTAAACCCATACACGTTACATCTCCAGATGTAAACCCATACACGTCACATCTCCAGGTGTAAACCCATACACGTCACATCTCCAGGCGTAAACCCATACATGTTACATCTCCAGGTGTAAACCCATACACGTCACATCTCCAGGTGTAAACCCATACACGTCACATCTCCAGGTGTAAACCCATACACGTCACATCTCCAGGTGTAAACCCATACGCGTCACATCTCCAGGCGTAAACCCATACACGTCACATCTCCAGGCGTAAACCCATACACGTCACATCTCCAGGCGTAAACCCATACACGTCACATCTCCAGGCGTAAACCCATACACATCACATCTCCAGGTGTAAACCCATACAAGTTACATCTCCTGGTGTAAACCCATACACGTCACATCTCCAGGTGTAAACCCATACACATCACATCTCCAGGCGTAAACCCATACACGTCACATCTCCAGGCGTAAACCCATACATGTTACATCTCCTGGTGTAAACCAATACACGTCACATCTCCAGGTCTAAACCCATACACGTCACATCTCCAGGTCTAACCCCATACAGATTCATCGCCTGGTGCCACTCTAATACTTACGACCCATTTGTACATTGCAGCAGATTCAGGGAATAGCATGTTATGGTGTAGTTGCTGTTCAGGTTTTCCACTCAAGGTGGCTGCCTTTGGGATGTGGGTGTCTTGTTCACTTTTTCTCTAGACTGCTAGTTAACAGACTAAGCCTGGATTATAATCGAGTCATGAAGTGGAAAACATTCTGCCCCCACACCTACAACATCCCCCACCACACACCTAAATATCCCACACTCCTTCATATCCACCCTTCCACCTCTTTCTGGACATGGGGCCTCTCTTTGCACCTCTCTCACTCCGCCTCTCTCTTGAACGTTGCTGAGCTGTCTCATTTAATCGTTAGAAGGCAGTGAAGCTGAAACTTCCCCACTGACTGGAGGAGGTTGGTTGGCCAGGCTTTCCTAGTCACAGGAAGTTAAGGCAAACACTGATCCTAATGCTGGCACTCTTGTTCCAGCATTTCCTTTTTTCTTATCGTGGCGTGACTTGTCAGGTCTCATGAGGGCAGTCAGAGGATATCGACAAAACAATAGCCAGTATCACAAGCTCAAATTTTTCCTGTCCATCTTCCAGATTAGTTCTAGATGTGTTCTGGATTGTTTCCACTGCTGTCTCAGTTAGGGAGAAGGTAGTTGTTGTGTCTGCTTTATTCGAATCCTCATTTATTATCAGTGGAAACAGATACTATCAGTGGAAATTTACGAGTGATTTCAGTGGCTAGGTGATGTAGGAATAAACAAGTGATGTCAGTGGCTAGGTGATGTAGGAATAAACGAGTGATGTCAGTGGCTAGGTGATGTGGAAATAAACGAGTAATGTCAGTGGCTAGGTGATGTAGGAATAAACGAGTGATGTCAGTGGCTAGGTGATGTAGGAATAAACAAGTGATGTCAGTGGCTAGGTGATGTAGGAATAAACAAGTGATGTCAGTGGCTAGGTGATGTAGGAATAAACAAGTGATGTAAGTGGCTAGGTGATGTAGGAATAAACAAGTGATGTCAGTGGCTAGGTGATGTAGGAATAAACGAGTGATGTCAGTGGCTAGGTGATGTAGGAATAAACAAGTGATGTAAGTGGCTAGGTGATGTAGGAATAAACGAGTGATGTCAGTGATTAGGTGATGTAGGATTAAACAAGTGATGTCAGTGGCTAGGTGATGTGGAAATAAACGAGTGATGTCAGTGGCTAGGTGATGTAGGAATAAACTAGTGATGTCAGTGGCTAGGTGACGTAGGAATAAACAAGTGATGTCAGTGGTTAGGTGATGTTGGAATAAACAAGTGATGTCAGTGGTTAGGTGATGTAGGAATAAACAAGTGATGTCAGTGATTAGATGATGTAGGAATAAACAAGTGATGTCAGTGGCTAGGTGATGTAGGAATAAACAAGTGATGTCAGTGGCTAGGTGATGTGGGAATAAACAAGTGATGTCAGTGGTTAGGTGATGTGGAAATAAATGAGTGATGTCAGTGGTTAGGTGATGTAGGAATAAACAAGTGATGTCAGTGGCTAGGTGATGTGGAAATAACTGAGTGATGTCAGTGGTTAGGTGATGTAGGAATAAACTAGTGATGTCAGTGGTTAGGTGATGTGTCATTTAGAAGATCAGCAACTTTTTATCTTAGGTTAGGCGTAGGTATGTATGTCTTGACTAATTCAGTGAGGTAGATAGGAGCAAGTTCTTGTAAAGCTTTATATAATACTATAACAATAGTACTTTAAAGTCTGCCCTAGCCTTATCAATCTAAAGAGGTTAATACCGGGGTAATGGGCTCAAATTTCTTTGTTCTAGTTCAGATTCTAGCAGCTGTATTAATTAATTGATTTATCAGGATAACCAGAGAATAGAACATTGCAGAAATCAAATCTTGAAGTAACAAAAGCATTGATATAATTGTCTGCATCATTATTTGATCAATAGTTTCTGATCTTTGCAATATTCCAAAGATGGAAAAATGCTGTCCTTGAAATATATTTTATACGTTTTCTCACAGTTGTTTTTTTATAAGACCATGTATCTGTTTAGGTTTAACGTGAGATTTTTGTCTTTTAGGTCCTTAGGTTTTATCTGAATTCAAGAGTAGAAAGTTCTCTGTCATCCACTTTTCGCATGTCTGAAACCCATGCTTCCATTATAGCTAATCTAGGAGCTTCTCCATGTTTTATTGAAATATACAGCTGCATGTCATCATGTATATAGTGCAGCATATAAATTGAGAACAAAAGTGGTCCTAAAACGGAGACTTGAGGAACACCGAAGAATACATTGGATTTATCCTGAGGATAAGCCGTCTACACAAACAAACTAAAGTCTATCTGATAAATAAGATCTAAACCAGTCGAGAACATGTCCTCTTAGCCCAACATGGGTCTCCAATCTTCCCAAGAGAAGGGAGTGATCAATAGTGTCAAAGGCAGCACTAAGATCAAGAAGCAATAGGAAAGATGCTGAACCTTTATCCAAAGCCAATATAAGGTAATTTACCACCTTAACGAGTGTAGTCTCATTACTATGATGGGGTCCGAAAACCGGACTGGAGCTTTACATTATTATTATTGGTTTTCCGGAAGGGACTAAGTTCTAGTGACAATATTTACTATTGCATTTTGGTATTATAAGGAATGTTCTCCCTTGCTCAGTTTCTTCATACCCAATTACAGTATTTCTGGGGCCTTCTCTTATTGCAACAAGCCCACACCACTTCAGAAGAAATTTGGGAAATGTAAGATCACTGCAAGACCTCCTCCTTGTCAGCCTCTCCGAGGCATTCTGCTATATTCCATTCTGCTTGTTCAACCAGAAATTAATTTGTGATTCACTGTTTGTGAGGGCATGCTCAGTCATCTGACAACCTCTATTATGTTTAGAGGCCCAGGTCGCCTAAGGTCAACGTTAAAGCATAACAAATCCAGAAGGTCCTTGCTGATGAAGACTCGTCCAGTGATGCTGGCCAATTTGCCTTTCCAACTGGGTTTCCCAGCCACTCATCTACTAGCAGCAATAGTCAAAGCTCTAACCTATATACTGGTTAGTCAAGGCTCTATTCTAGATACTAGTGAGTCAAGGCTCTAACCTATATACTGGTTAGTCAAGGCTCTATTCTAGATACTAGTGAGTCAAGGCTCTAACCTATATACTGGTTAGTCAAGGCTCTATTCTAGATACTAGTGGGTCAAAGCTCTAACCTATATACTGGTTAGTCAAGGCTCTATTCTAGATACTAGTGATTCAAAGCTCTAACCTATATACTGGTTAGTCAAGGCTCTATTCTAGATACTAGTGAGTCAAGGCTCTAACCTATATACTGGTTAGTCAAGGCTCTATTCTAGATACTAGTGAGTCAAGGCTCTAACCTATATACTGGTTAGTCAAGGCTCTATTCTAGATACTAGTGAGTCAAGGCTCTAACCTATATACTGGTGAGTTACGGCTCTGTTCTAGATACTGATCAGCTTGGTGCCATGAAGGCAAAGTGAGTGTTCAGTAAGCACGGTCTCACTAGTTTTTTGGACTAGAAGGTCTACAAGTCAAACCTTCTACGGCTATGAATGTGCCAAGCTAAAACCTTTTCTAAGCACAGAATTCACAAGATCACATTCAACAACCAGGACCATTTTAAGGGGAAGAATCATCCCAAATGACACATTTTCATGGCATGTTTGAGGTGCCCTGAATTAAATTGTATTTTACTGGGATAGCAATCATCACTGATGACAAATTTCTCAGAGACCTGGTAAGTTTAAAGGTCAAACGGGGGTCACCAGTCAGTTTGATTAATAAAACAACTTTATTAAAGCAGAACAGGGAGGAGGAGACGTCTGCAGCTGAAGTCTAATGATTAGCCTGCTAACTCAAGCTTTCTTTGTGTAATGGATCGAGGTCCTGGGGAGTCCTAGCATGGGTCCTACAGCTAGAATGAGAACTGGTCTGAAGAGGCCCCATCCCTCACCACCTCCACCCCCCATCCCTCACCACCTCCACCCCCCCCATCCCTCACCACCTCCACCCCCATCCCTCACCACCTCCACCCCCATCCCTCACCACCTCCACACCCCCATCCCTCACCACCTCCACCCCCCATCCCTCACCACCTCCACACCCCCATCCCTCACCACCTCCACCCCCCATCCCTCACCACCTCCACCCCCCATCCCTCACCACCTCCACACCCCCATCCCTCACCACCTCCCCCATCCCTCACCACCTCCACACCCCCATCCCTCACCACCTCCACCCCCATCCCTCACCACCTCCACCCCCATCCCTCACCACCTCCACCCCCCATCCCTCACCACCTCCACCCCCCATCCCTCACCACCGCCACCCCCATCCCTCACCACCTCCACCCCCCATCCCTCACCACCTCCACCCCCCATCCCTCACCACCTCCACCCCCCATCCCTCACCACCTCCACCCCCATCCCTCACCACCTCCACACCCCCATCCCTCACCACCTCCACACCCCCATCCCTCACCACCTCCACACCCCCATCCCTCACCACCTCCACCCCCATCGCTCACCACCTCCACCCCCATCCCTCACCACCTCCACACCCCCATCCCTCACCACCTCCACACCCCCCATCCCTCACCACCTCCACACCCCCCATCCCTCACCACCTCCACACCCCCCATCCCTCAATTCCTACCTCCATTACAACCCTCTTTTCCCTGATTATGTCTCTTCTCTTGACTCTGCAACTATATCTCCTCCCCACTCCTCCTCCCCTCCCCTCCCCTCTCCTCCCCACTCCCCCTCCCCTCCCCTCTCCTCCCCACTCCTCCTCCCCTCCCCTCTCCTCCCCACTCCTCCTCCCCACTCCTCCTCCCCTCCCTTCTCCTCCCCCTCCTCCTCCCTCCTCCTCCTCCCCTCCCCCTCCTCCTCCCCACTCCTCCCCACTCCTACTCCCCTCCCCTTTCCTCCCCACTCCTCCTCCCCTCTCCTCCCCACTCCTCCTCCCCTCTCCTCTCCTCCCCACTCCTCCTCCCCACTCCTCCTCCCCACTCTCCTCCCCACTCCTCCCCACTCCTCCTCCCCACTCCTCCTCCCCACTCCTCCTCCCCACTCTCCTCCCCACTCCTCCTCCCCTCTCCACACTCCCCCTCTCCTCCCCACTCCTCCTCGCCACTCCTCCTCCCACTCTCCTCGCCACTCCTCCTCCCCCTCTCCTCCCCACTCCTCCTCCCACTCTCCTCCCCCTCTCCTCCCCACTCCTCCCCACTCCTCCTCCCCTCTCCTCCACACTTGTCTCCCCCACTCCTCTTCTCCATTCCCTTTCTCCCTTACACCTCACTGCCCAGCGCTTTTCTTTCATATCCCTGGAAACCGCTCCGCATTCTTTAAAACTGCTTTTCCTTTCAGAAAGAAAAAGAAGAAAGAGAAAATAGGGGAGGTGGAGGAGAAAGAGAAAAGGGGAAAGCCTTTACACATTTGGCTATGGTCTTTGATCAGGTGTTTATCTGTAAAACAGATGGTTGTCCAATGGGCTGTTTGTGTCAACAAATTCTGCTGATAGAATGAACCTGCATCACTCCCCAGGTGTCGGTGTATAAATGTGTCGGTGTATAAATGTGTCGGTGTATAAATGAGTCGGTGTATAAATGTGTCGGTGTATAAATGTGTCGGTGTATAAAGGTGTCTGTGTATAAATGTGTCGGTGTATAAATTTGTCGGTGTATAAATGTGTCGGTGTATAAATGTGTCGATGTATAAATGTGTCGGTGTATAAATGTGTCGGTGTATAAATGTGTCGGTGTTTCGGTGTATAAATGTGTCGGTGTATAAATGTGTTGGTGTTTCGGTGTATAAATGTGTCGGTGTTTCAGTGTATAAATGTGTCGGTGTATAAATGTGTCGGTGTATAAATGTGTCGGTGTATAAATGTGTCGGTGTTTCGGTGTATAAATGTGTCGGTGTATAAATTTGTTGGTTTATAAATGTGTCGGTGTATAAATGTGTCGATGTATAAATGTCTCGGTGTATAAATGTGTCGGTGTATAAATGTGTCGGTGTTTCAGTGTATAAATGTGTCGGTGTATAAATGTGTCGGTGTATAAATGTGTCGGTGTTTCGGTGTATAAATGTGTCGGTGTTTCGGTGTATAAATGTGTCGGTGTATAGATGTGTCGGTGTATAAATGTGTCGGTGTTTCGGTGTATAAATGTGTCGGTGTTTCGGTGTATAAATGTGTCGGTGTATAAATGTGTCGGTGTATAAATGTGTCGGTGTATATATGTGTTGATGTGTAAATCCTCTGTCGTTTATCTTTACAGTAGCCGAACTTGCACTAGTTGTAAGCTATTGAAGGGGCAGGGGGTTATACAGTGTGTGGATCTGCGTGATATATCAGCTGTTGATCGGTGTGCAGTCTGTCCTAAGGGAGGGGGGTGGAACCAAGGGTATGTGTTTAATCTTTCCAATCCATATTTATCTGAAGAAAGTGAATGCTTTGCTAGAAAGCTGCTTCAAACGTCCGTCTGAAGTCATCAAAGAGAAAACAGTCTACTGGCGCCCTCTTTCATGTCTTGTCAAGGGGTCGTTTATGTTTAATAAAATTCATTAGCCTTTTCCCTGTGGTGCGTCTTTCTTTTCTGATGTCATTTTAAGACTCGGTCATCGAGGACCGAGTCATACGTTCGGTCATCGAGGACCATCTGTTTAGTCGTAAGCACATTAGTTGGGCAGGTTGATTGCCCCCAAAACACACCTTTCAGCTCAGAGTGAGATGCCAACCCTCAGATATTATTACATTGATGCTCTTACCGAAGTCTGGTGTTCTCTGCATCTTTCACACATCGGCAGGCTGGTTGTTATTGACAACAGCTCGGCATTCCCTCATAGGGAGGTGAGAAGACAGGGCTTGATGAGGTCAACTCTAATGGACAGACAGGGCTTGATGAGGTCAACTCTAATGGACAGACAGGGCTTTATGAGGTCATCTCTAATAGACAGACGGGGCTTTATGAGGTCATCTCTAATAGACAGACGGGGCTTTATGAGGTCATCTCTAATGGACATACAGGCTTTATGAGGTCATCTCTAATGGACAGACAGGCTTTATGAGGTCATCTCTAATGGACAGACAGTCTTTATGAGGTCATCTCTAATGGACAGACAGGCTTTATGAGGTCATCTCTAATGGACAGACAGGCTTTATGAGGTCATCTCTAATGGACAGACAGGCTTTATGAGGTCATCTCTAATGGACAGACAGGCTTTATGAGGTCATCTCTAATGGACAGACAGGCTTTATGAGGTCATCTCTAATGGACAGACAGGCTTTATGAGGTCATCTCTAATGGACAGACAGGCTTTATGAGGTCATCTCTAATGGACAGACAGGCTTTATGAGGTCATCTCTAATGGACAGACAAGATCTTATGATGATGAATGACAACTTGGGTTCCATGGAACACATATCCTCTCTAGCCAGACGTTGGCGGGTGGTTGCTAGGGAGTAGTTGAGGGCAATTTAACCGTCAGTGCTCCTCTGGGGCGGGGGGGGGCCTGCCCTCTGGGGGGGGGGGCTGCCCTCTGGGGGGCTGCCCTCTGGGGGGCTGCCCTCTGGGGGGCTGCCCTCTGGGGGCTGCCCTCTGGGGGGCTGCCCTCTGGGTAAGTGGCTTTGCCTTAGAAAGCTGACGCCTGCCAACAGCGTCAACCATGTTGTCACAGGAAACCCACTAAAGCTCTGAATCGCTATGTTTCAGAGGAAAAGAGAAAGACAGAAAGAGAGGGAAGCAAAAAATAGAATAGATGAGAGAAGACAGGAGTAGGTAAAGAGAGGGAAAGAGCAAGATAGAAAGGAGAGAGAGAAAAATGGAAAAAGGAAGAAATGGAGAGAGAGAGAGAAAGAGAGTGACAGAGCTAGAGGGAACAAGTGAATGAGATTCCAGAACGTTGCTTACAGGAGAAACACATGGAGATGACCTAATCATTTAAACTCCATCTGACTGGCCCCAGACCCCACCTCCACCCCCTACAGCCAGACCCCACCTCCACCCCCTACAGCCAGACCCCACCTCCACCCCCTACAGCCAGACCCCACCTCCACCAATACAGCCAGACCCCACCTCCACCCCCATATAGCCAGACCCCACCTCCACCCCCTACAGCCAGACCCCACCTCCACCCATACAGCCAGACCCCACCTCCACCCCCTACAGCCAGGCCCCACCTCCACCCCATACAGCCAGACCCCACCTCCACCCATACAGCCAGACCCCACCTCTACCCATACCGCCAGACCCCCACCTCCACCCATACAGTCAGACCCCACCTCCACCCATACAGCCAGACCCCCACCTCCACCCATACAGTCAGACCCCACCTCCACCCCATACAGCCAGGCCCCACCTCCACCCCATACAGCCAGACCCCACCTCCACCCCATACAGCCAGACCCCACCTCCACCCATACAGCCAGACCCCACCTCCACCCCCATACAGCCAGACCCCACCTCCACCCCATACAGCCAGACCCCACCTCCACCCCCTACAGCCAGACCCCACCTCCACTTCCTACAGCCAGACCCCACCTCCACCCCCCATACAGCCAGACCCCACCTCCACTTCCTACAGCCAGACCCCACGTCCACCCCCCATACAGCCAGACCCCACCTCCACCCATACAGCCAGACCCCACCTCCACCCCCATACAGCCAGACCCCACCTCCACCCATACAGCCAGACCCCACCTCCACCCCCATACAGCCAGACCCCACCTCCACCCCCTACAGCCAGACCCCACCTCCACCCCCTACAGCCAGACCCCACCTCCACCCCATACAGCCAGGCCCCACCTCCACCCCCTACAGCCAGACCCCACCTCCACTTCCTACAGCCAGACCCCACCTCCACCCCCATACAGCCAGACCCCACATCCACCCCATACAGCCAGACCCCACCTCCACCCCATACAGCCAGACCCCACCTCCACCCCATACAACCAGGCCCCACCTCCACCCCCTACAGCCAGACCCCACCTCCACCCATACAGCCAGACCCCACCTCCACCTGGACCACACCACCCTAAATTAAAAGCACTCTGCAGTAGCTGCGTTTCTGTAACAATGAAGAGTATTAAACTGAAGGTGATCTTAATAGGATTTTCTGCGGTTGGGACCAGAGATTATGGGCTTTATATTGCTGAGCTGCTCGCTAGCTATCCAAACAGGAGTGTTTAATCTGGCATGGATTAGAGAATACGTGAGGTGGGAAGTGAGGAGAAAAGGAGTCACATGTTTAATATGCCTTTTCACACATTAAGAACCTAAGGTGGTGTGTGATCACGTTATCACGTCGCCTGATCATTTACGTTTGTATGTGGATATGATGTGTCATTCAGAACAGTAAATAAGTAAGGCTGTAGATCCTTCTGTTAGTAATGACAGCTCCAGACAGGCTAGATAGAGATTAGACCAGTACCTAAACCTAGCTAACCTGTCTGGAACACAGTGTGACCTGTGACCTCCAGACATCACTGATGACAGGTGAACAGGAAAGCAGCCGGGACAGAAGTCTGACATAACCACATTCATTACATTTATAAAACATGAATGATGTTAAATGACTGGTGTTTCTTTACAAATGAAGCGTTCACACAGTTTTTTCGCCGTTTGGCCGAGCCGGTATAGATCGATGCCCGGAGCTCTTCATAATTATGATTGGAGCCCCGAGTACGAAGGGGCACGTGGGTGGGCGTGAGGGGGTACCTGACGAGTCGGGGGAAGTTGCTTTGGTGGGTGATGTTGGAAACAAAATTGGTAATGGCATTAAGATCAGATCCATTTATTTGTAATGAAATTCAGTTGTTTTGTACGACAGCTGTTCCAGCTTATTCAGGAAGGGGATTGGGAGGGCTAGACAGAGACGCTGTGTGACATGACAGACAAAGACCACCATCACCCACAGACACACTGGGGGATCAAAGGGCCAGAGGAAGCAGTGTGCAAGTGACACGTGAACAAGCACCCCTCTGTCCTGCTGGAGGAACCCTTATCACTTACTGAGGCACACAAAGACCACACAAAGGACAACATGTGTTTGAGCTCTTCAACCTGGGTTAAATAGACACACCGTGCCAAGCATCTCTCTGTGTGTGTGTTTGTGTGTGTGTGTGTGTGTGTGTGTGTGTGTGTGTGTGTGTGTGTGTGTGTGTGTGTGTGTGTGTGTGTGTGTGTGTGTGTGTGTGTGTGTGTGTGTGTGTGTGTGTGTGTGTGTGTGTGTGTGTGTGTGTGTGTGTGTGTGTGTGTGTGTGTGTGTGTTTTTTTGCATTTGTGTGTGGTGATGAATCGAGGTGTCTGTGATGAATACTGTGTCTGTGTTTTATGTATGTGCAGGAAACACAGACACAGTATTCTTTGATGTGAATGTCCACAGAATAACACTCTAAGACTTGTGGTACATCCCAGCATAAAGCTATATCAGACTGAGGTACAGCATACAGCTATATCAGACTGAGGTTACAGCATACAGCTATATCAGACTGAGGTACATCTATATCAGACTGCGGTACAGCATACATCTATATCAGACTGAGGTTACAGCATACAGCTATATCAGACTGAGGTTACAGCATACAGCTATATCAGACTGAGGTTACAGCATACAGCTATATCAGACTGAGGTACAGCATACAGCTATATCAGACTGAGGTACAGCTATATCAGACTGCGGTACAGCATACATCTATATCAGACTGAGGTTACAGCATACAGCTATATCAGACTGAGGTACAGCATACAGCTATATCAGACTGAGGTACATCTATATCAGACTGAGGTTACAGCATACAGCTATATCAGACTGAGGTAAAAGCATACAGCTATATCAGAATGAGGTACAGCATACAGCTATATCAGACTGAGGTTACAGCATACAGCTATATCAGACTGAGGTACAGCATACAGCTATATCAGACTGAGGTACAGCTATATCAGACTGAGGTACAGCATACAGCTATATCAGACTGAGGTTACAGCATACAGCTATATCAGACTGAGGTACAGCATACAGCTATATCAGACTGAGGTACAGCTATATCAGACTGAGGTACAGCATACATCTATATCAGACTGAGGTTACAGCATACAGCTATATCAGACTGAGGTTACAGCATACAGCTATATCAGACTGAGGTTACAGCATACAGCTATATCAGACTGAGGTACATCTATATCAGACTGAGGTACAGCATACAGCTATATCAGACTGAGGTACAGCTATATCAGACTGAGGTACAGCATACAGCTATATCAGACTGAGGTACAGCTATATCAGACTGAGGTACAGCATAAAGCTATATCAGACTGAGGTTACAGCATACAGCTATATCAGACTAAGGTTACAGCATACAGCTATATCAGACTGAGGTACATCTATATCAGACTGAGGTACAGCATACAGCTATATCAGACTGAGGTACAGCTATATCAGACTGAGGTTACAGCATACAGCTATATCAGACTGAGGTTACAGCATACAGCTATATCATACTGAGGTACATCTATATCAGACTGAGGTACAGCATACAGCTATATCAGACTGAGGTACAGCTATATCAGACTGAGGTACAGCATACAGCTATATCAGACTGAGGTACAGCTATATCAGACTGAGGTACAGCATACAGCTATATCAGACTGAGGTACAGCTATATCAGACTGAGGTACAGCATACAGCTATATCAGACTGAGGTTACAGCATACAGCTATATCAGACTGAGGTACAGCATACAGCTATATCAGACTGAGGTACAGCTATATCAGACTGAGGTACAGCATACATCTATATCAGACTGAGGTTACAGCATACAGCTATATCAGACTGAGGTTACAGCATACAGCTATATCAGACTGAGGTTACAGCATACAGCTATATCAGACTGAGGTACATCTATATCAGACTGAGGTACAGCATACAGCTATATCAGACTGAGGTACAGCTATATCAGACTGAGGTACAGCATACAGCTATATCAGACTGAGGTACAGCTATATCAGACTGAGGTACAGCATAAAGCTATATCAGACTGAGGTTACAGCATACAGCTATATCAGACTAAGGTTACAGCATACAGCTATATCAGACTGAGGTACATCTATATCAGACTGAGGTACAGCATACAGCTATATCAGACTGAGGTACAGCTATATCAGACTGAGGTTACAGCATACAGCTATATCAGACTGAGGTTACAGCATACAGCTATATCATACTGAGGTACATCTATATCAGACTGAGGTACAGCATACAGCTATATCAGACTGAGGTACAGCTATATCAGACTGAGGTACAGCATACAGCTATATCAGACTGAGGTACAGCTATATCAGACTGAGGTACAGCATACAGCTATATCAGACTGAGGTTACAGCATACAGCTATCAGCATACATCTATATCAGACTGAGGTTACAGCATACAGCTATATCAGACTGAGGTTACAGCATACAGCTATATCAGACTGAGGTACATCTATATCAGACTGCGGTACAGCATACATCTATATCAGACTGAGGTTACAGCATACAGCTATATCAGACTGAGGTTACAGCATACAGCTATATCAGACTGAGGTACATCTATATCAGACTGCGGTACAGCATACATCTATATCAGACTGAGGTTACAGCATACAGCTATATCAGACTGAGGTACAGCATACAGCTATATCAGACTGAGGTACATCTATATCAGACTGAGGTTACAGCATACAGCTATATCAGACTGAGGTACATCTATATCAGACTGAGGTACAGCATACAGCTATATCAGACTGAGGTTACAGCATACAGCTATATCAGACTGAGGTACAGCATACAGCTATATCAGACTGAGGTACAGCTATATCAGACTGAGGTACAGCATACAGCTATATCAGACTGAGGTTACAGCATACAGCTATATCAGACTGAGGTACAGTTATCAGACTGAGGTACAGCTATATCAGACTGAGGTACAGCATACAGCTATATCAGACTGAGGTACAGCATACAGCTATATCAGACTGAGGTACAGCATACAGCTGAGGTACATCTATATCAGACTGAGGTACAGCATACAGCTATATCAGACTGAGGTACAGCTATATCAGACTGAGGTACAGCTACAGCTATATCAGACTGAGGTACATCTATATCAGACTGAGGTACAGCATACAGCTATATCAGACTGAGGTTACAGCATACAGCTATATCAGACTGAGGTTACAGTACAGCTATATCAGACTGAGGTACAGCTATATCAGACTGAGGTACAGCATACAGCTATATCAGACTGAGGTACAGCTATATCAGACAGACTACAGCATACAGCTATATCAGACTGAGGTACAGCTATATCAGACTGAGGTACAGCATACAGCTATATCAGACTGAGGTTACAGCATACAGCTATATCAGACTAAGGTTACAGCATACAGCTATATCAGACTGAGGTACAGCATCTATATCAGACTGAGGTACAGCATACAGCTATATCAGACTGTACAGGTCAGACAGCTATATCAGACTGAGGTTACAGCATACAGCTATATCAGACTGAGGTTACAGCATACAGCTATATCATACTGAGGTACATCTATATCAGACTGAGGTACAGCATACAGCTATATCAGACTGAGGTACAGCTATATCAGACTGAGGTACAGCATACAGCTATATCAGACTGAGGTACAGCTATATCAGACTGAGGTACAGCATACAGCTATATCAGACTGAGGTACAGCTATATCAGACTGAGGTACAGCATACAGCTATATCAGACTGAGGTTACAGCATACAGCTATATCAGACTGAGGTACAGCATACAGCTATATCAGACTGAGGTACAGCTATATCAGACTGAGGTACAGCATACATCTATATCAGACTGAGGTTACAGCATACAGCTATATCAGACTGAGGTTACAGCATACAGCTATATCAGACTGAGGTTACAGCATACAGCTATATCAGACTGAGGTACATCTATATCAGACTGAGGTACAGCATACAGCTATATCAGACTGAGGTACAGCTATATCAGACTGAGGTACAGCATACAGCTATATCAGACTGAGGTACAGCTATATCAGACTGAGGTACAGCATAAAGCTATATCAGACTGAGGTTACAGCATACAGCTATATCAGACTAAGGTTACAGCATACAGCTATATCAGACTGAGGTACATCTATATCAGACTGAGGTACAGCATACAGCTATATCAGACTGAGGTACAGCTATATCAGACTGAGGTTACAGCATACAGCTATATCAGACTGAGGTTACAGCATACAGCTATATCATACTGAGGTACATCTATATCAGACTGAGGTACAGCATACAGCTATATCAGACTGAGGTACAGCTATATCAGACTGAGGTACAGCATACAGCTATATCAGACTGAGGTACAGCTATATCAGACTGAGGTACAGCATACAGCTATATCAGACTGAGGTTACAGCATACAGCTATATCAGACTGAGGTACAGCATACATCTATATCAGACTGAGGTTACAGCATACAGCTATATCAGACTGAGGTTACAGCATACAGCTATATCAGACTGAGGTACATCTATATCAGACTGCGGTACAGCATACATCTATATCAGACTGAGGTTACAGCATACAGCTATATCAGACTGAGGTTACAGCATACAGCTATATCAGACTGAGGTACATCTATATCAGACTGAGGTACAGCATACAGCTATATCAGACTGAGGTTACAGCATACAGCTATATCAGACTGAGGTACAGCATACAGCTATATCAGACTGAGGTACATCTATATCAGACTGAGGTTACAGCATACAGCTATATCAGACTGAGGTACATCTATATCAGACTGAGGTACAGCATACAGCTATATCAGACTGAGTTTACAGCATACAGCTATATCAGACTGAGGTACAGCATACAGCTATATCAGACTGAGGTACAGCTATATCAGACTGAGGTACAGCATACAGCTATATCAGACTGAGGTTACAGCATACAGCTATATCAGACTGAGGTACAGCATACAGCTATATCAGACTGAGGTACAGCTATATCAGACTGAGGTACAGCATACATCTATATCAGACTGAGGTTACAGCATACAGCTATATCAGACTGAGGTTACAGCATACAGCTATATCAGACTGAGGTTACAGCATACAGCTATATCAGACTGAGGTACATCTATATCAGACTGAGGTACAGCATACAGCTATATCAGACTGAGGTACAGCTATATCAGACTGAGGTACAGCATACAGCTATATCAGACTGAGGTACAGCTATATCAGACTGAGGTACAGCATAAAGCTATATCAGACTGAGGTTACAGCATACAGCTATATCAGACTAAGGTTACAGCATACAGCTATATCAGACTGAGGTACATCTATATCAGACTGAGGTACAGCATACAGCTATATCAGACTGAGGTACAGCTATATCAGACTGAGGTTACAGCATACAGCTATATCAGACTGAGGTTACAGCATACAGCTATATCATACTGAGGTACATCTATATCAGACTGAGGTACAGCATACAGCTATATCAGACTGAGGTACAGCTATATCAGACTGAGGTACAGCATACAGCTATATCAGACTGAGGTACAGCTATATCAGACTGAGGTTACAGCATACAGCTATATCAGACTGAGGTACAGCTATATCAGACTGAGGTACAGCATACAGCTATATCAGACTGAGGTTACAGCATACAGCTATATCAGACTGAGGTACAGCATACAGCTATATCAGACTGAGGTACATCTATATCAGACTGAGGTACAGCATACAGCTATATCAGACTGAGGTACAGCTATATCAGACTGAGGTACAGCATAAAGCTATATCAGACTGAGGTACAGCATACAGCTATATCAGACTGAGGTACAGCATACAGCTATATCAGACTGAGGTACAGCTATATCAGACTGAGGTACAGCATACAGCTATATCAGACTGAGGTACAGCTATATCAGACTGAGGTACAGCATAAAGCTATATCAGACTGAGGTACAGCATACAGCTATATCAGACTGAGGTACAGCTATATCAGACTGAGGTACAGCATACAGCTATATCAGACTGAGGTACAGCTATATCAGACTGAGGTACAGCATAAAGCTATATCAGACTGAGGTACAGCATACAGCTATATCAGACTGAGGTACAGCATACAGCTATATCAGACTGAGGTACAGCTATATCAGACTGAGGTACAGCATACAGCTATATCAGACTGAGGTACAGCTATATCAGACTGAGGTGCAGCATAAAGCTATATCAGACTGAGGTACAGCATACAGCTATATCAGACTGAGGTACAGCATACAGCTATATCAGACTGAGGTACAGCTATATCAGACTGAGGTTACAGCATACAGCTATATCAGACTGAGGTTACAGCATACAGCTATATCAGACTGAGGTACAGCATACAGCTATATCAGACTGAGGTACAGCTATATCAGACTGAGGTACAGCATACAGCTATATCAGACTGAGGTACAGCTATATCAGACTGAGGTACAGCATACAGCTATATCAGACTGAGGTACAGCTATATCAGACTGAGGTTACAGCATACAGCTATATCAGACTGAGGTACAGCTATATCAGACTGAGGTACAGCATACAGCTATATCAGACTGAGGTACAGCTATATCAGACTGAGGTACAGCATACAGCTATATCAGACTGAGGTACATCTATATCAGACTGAGGTACAGCATACAGCTATATCAGACTGAGGTACATCTATATCAGACTGAGGTTACAGCATACATCTATATCAGACTGAGGTACATCGATATCAGACTTGGTAATATTGGTTAGGTCTTGGTTATGTTGGTTAGGTGTTGGTAATATTGGTTAGGTCTTGGTTATGTTGGTTAGGTGTTGGTAATATTGGTTAGGTCTTGGTTATGTTGGTACGGTTTGCAGTATATATTCACATAAATGCATTTAAACTACTTGAAACAGCTAGTTAGCAAACATAGTTAGCCTGCAGGTTTAATCTAATCTTTCTCCTTCACCACATGTTGGGCTGTGGCCTGATTTTCTCTACCGTTTCACAGCCACAAAAAAAATGTCACAACACATGAGAGCACATCTCATAAGTGAATTCTCTGTTTTCGTTCATCAGTATATCTGAGCAGACATACAGACACTGTGTCTTCATCTGATCTTCGTGTAGTTGAGCAGGAACATCAACCAGGGGTCCTCCCATCTCCCCACCCCCAGACTCAGTCTGGGGAGAGAGCCTGAGACATGCATGAGAGCTGGAGTGCCACAAGAGGTTGAGCCAATGAAATAAGCCTGTGGACGTCCGCTCAGCTCAGGCCTTAACACCTAATCAGTGTGTGTGCATCTCCCCAGCAGACCAGGAGCGGTCCCAGACATTTCCACTTAGTCTCTCTGACGAGGTTCCCTCTCCTGCCCTTGGCCCTGAAGGAAAGTCCTTCTGCTCTCCTCAGTGTCAGATTTTAACCTTTCTCAACTTTAATTACATTCAGTAAGTTGGGAGCAGAGCGTGGAGCTGTCCTCTCAGCTCAGAACGCTACCAGGACTGATAGGAAGACCACATGGGACCTGAGTACCCCGCTGTCCTTACGCCAAACTGAGGGTACTCTGTCCTGATGCTCCAACCACCCCACCTTACACACACACACACAGATACACACACACAGATACACACACACAGATACACACACACACACAGATACACACACACAGATACACACACACACACAGATACACACACACACACAGATACACACACACAGATACACACACACAGATACACACACACACACAGATACACACACACACACACAGAGACACACACACAGATACACACACACAGATACACACACAAAGATACACAAACGCAGAGACACACACACAGATACACACACACAGATACACACACACAAAGATACACACACACAGATACACACACACAGATACACACACAGAGACACACACACAGATACACACACACACAGATACACACACACAGATACACACACAGAGACACACAAACAGATACACACACAGACACACACACACACACACACACACACACACACACACACACACACATGCAGGTACACACACACAGAGATACACACACATGCAGAGACACACATGCAGATACACACACACGAAAACACACGCAGAGATACACACACATGCAGATACACACACACACACACACACACACACACACACACACAGACACACACACACACACACACAGATACACACACATGCAGAGATACACATACACACACACACAGATACACACACATGCAGATACACACGCACAAACACACACACAGAGATACACACACATGCAGAGATACACAAACACACACACAGAGAGATACACACACATGCAGAGACACAAACACACACAACAAAAAAGACACACATCCATAAACGCACATTTAACTCACATTCATATAATATGTGTGTGAAATATCTGTGATGTGTGTGATACGTGTGTGTGTGTGTGTGTGTGTGAGTGTGTGTGTTTGGGGACAGCATTATGAGTAGAGGAGTAAACAGCCACCAAAGGTTAATGAGGATGTGAGGAGAGGAGTTGTTTCATCGTGTGGAAACAGATTAAGATAAACTGTCTTTCATCATAATGTCTGTGACCTTTTTATTATGACAGAGTACTGTGTGTGTGTGTGTGTGTGTGTGTGTGTGTGTGTGTGTGTGTGTGTGTGTGTGTGTGTGTGTGTGTGTGTGTGTGTGTGTGTGTGTGCCTGTGTGTGTGTGTGTGTGTGTGTGTGTGTGACCAGTTTAAACCCCATCTGACCAACTTACTGATCAGTTTAAACCCCATCTGACCAACTAACTGATTGGTTTAAACCACATCTGACCAACTAACTGATCGGTTTAAACCACATCTGACCTAATGTGGACTTATTTAAATGAGACTGCTTCATTATGGCCACCTGTGTTTTGTGCCGATCTAACTGATCAACCCACAGACGGTCCATTGCCCACATCCTAACCCTTTTTTACTGATGTGTCATTCTCATAATGAAGTGGTAGTTACTGTGGTAACAGCATGGCCTGTCAATCACTCCCAATCAGTTTCCCTCAGCTCATCTCTGCCTGGTTCTTCATGTGTCTAGATGATGCCTCAACCCAGGGGGCCTCCTGCCACTCAGAACAACTACCCAGAGTATGTTTTTACAACCATGTTTTGAAACTTTACAGAATGTACAGGAACGAATGACTCAAAGCCCTAAATACCGGGAATAATGTTTCTGGTTTAATTTCACACACATCTAAGAGTACTGGTTATAATGTTTCTGAACGTAATCTGTCTCTATTGGTGATCTGTAATATAATCTGTCTCTATTGGTTATCCCTAATATAATCTGTCTCTATTGGTTATCTCTAATATAATCTGTCTCTATTGGTTATCTGTAATATAATCTGTCTCTATTGGTTATCTGTAATATAATCTGTCTCTATTGGTTATCTGTAATATAATCTGTCTCTATTGGTTATCCGTAATATAATCTGTCTCTATTGGTTATCTGTAATATAATCTGTCTCTATTGGTTATCCGTAATATAATCTGTCTCTATTGGTTATCCCTAATATAATCTGTCTCTATTGGTTATCCCTAATATAATCTGTCTCTATTGGTTATCCCTAATATAATCTGTCTCTATTGGTTATCCCTAATATAATCTGTCTCTATTGGTTATCCCTAATATAATCTGTCTCTATTGGTTATCCCTAATATAATCTGTCTCTATTGGTTATCCCTAATATAATCTGTCTCTATTGGTTATCCCTAATATAATCTGTCTCTATTGGTTATCCCTAATATAATCTGTCTCTATTGGTTATCCTTAATATAATCTGTCTCTATTGGTTATCCCTAATATAATCTGTCTCTATTGGTTATCCCTAATATAATCTGTCTCTATTGGTTATCTCTAATATAATCTGTCTCTATTGTTTACATTCACATAATAGCCTACCAAGTCATATTCTCTGTATGTTTTCAAGTTTTCACCTTCTTTCAATTCTGTTGCCACATGTTTTTTTTCATAATTTCTTTCACACTTCTTTTCAACAGGAATGAACTTTAATGAATCTGATTAATTACTTGTAGAGATTAAAGATCTGCTTACATTCAAATTGTCTGAGCTGTTGAGCGCGTTAATAAATGAACCATGACGATGGGTTTAGCTACAGTCAGTCTGAATGGTCATGGCAGGTTACCATGACGACGGGTTTAGCTACAGTCAGTCTGAATGGTCATGGCAGGTTACCATGACGACGGGTTTAGCTACAGTCAGTCTGAATGGTCATGGCAGGTTACCATGACGACGGGTTTAGCTACAGTCAGTCTGAATGGTCATGGCAGGTTACCATGACGACGGGTTTAGCTACAGTCAGTCTGAATGGTCATGGCAGGTTACCATGACGACGGGTTTAGCTACAGTCAGTCTGAATGGTCATGGCAGGTTACCATGACGACGGGTTTAGCTACAGTCAGTCTGATTGTTCATGGCAGGTTACCATGACGACGGGTTTAGCTACAGTCAGTCTGATTGTTCATGGCAGGTTACCATGACGACGGTCGCAACAACAGACTAAAGTTGAATTCCTCTTCCTCCTTTTGGGATGAAGCAGTTTTTACGTAGAGGGGTTGATAACCAGAATGAAGTCACACCAGGTCGTCTCTCTCTGTTGTTTTAACTGCTCGTATTCTTACACAATATAGAACTACTCCCTAGTGTTTAATCTCTGACTTACAACTTCACAGTTTGGTATAATATGACCCAAACATCTCCAGAAGTAGATTTATGTTTATAGATCAGCTTGTGTTTTCCGTCAATAGATGTGTTTTACCTGAATAAACCTTTGAATGAATGAAGCAATGGTTTGAACAGCGCCCACACTAGACGTGTGACCTGAACTAAATGACATCCACTCTTTCATCTAATCACAATTTCAATAACACTGTACTCTTGTATCAGTTCAAGTATTTTCGGGGGGAAAGTGCAGCTAATGTGTCAGATTTGAATTATAGAATGTGACATTAGATACTTGAAAGAGGGAAAAGGCACATTATAGAGGCAGCTCTCCCTGTAAAGACCTTAATTCCCCATTAGTTCCGTATTCTCCCTGGTAACAAAGACTGAGCCCTTTCAGAGCGTGGTTCCTTTGCATACCAAAACTCATTCAACAGAGACCTTTACCAAGGAGCCATGCTCTATTCAAACCTGCTTAATTACAATGTTAAACCATTATTTGTTTCAACACCTGGTTAACCTATTCAGAGATGTGTGTGTTTGTATGTGTGTGTGTGTGTGTGTGTGTTTGTGTGTGTTTGTGTGTGTGTGTATGTTTGTGTTTGTTCGTGTGTGTGTGTTCGTGTGTGTGTGTGTGTTTGTGTTTGTTCGTGTGTGTCTGTTTGTGTGTGTGTGCATGTATTGAAAGCTGGTTAAACCATTCACTTCCCCAGGTGTGATGATCTGAACAGTAAAAGGGCTTTCTGGGTGAGAGAAGAACACACATGTGAATAGATGAGCTCCAGCCATGAATACATCCGCTGAGATGGAATCAGATGTTAGCTACCCCAGTCTAAACACCATGGAGGGTCGGCGAGGTGGATTAATGCTTCACAAGTGGATTTAGTCAAGGATGGGTCCTCAACTTCTGTTCTTTCGGCAGGCAAAGCATGGAGCATTGTGAATAGAAGAGCACATTTAGTCCTCAGGAGAAGGCACATGGGAAACTCAATTGGCTGGCTTAAAAGCAATTGGCTTTGTTGTGCATTTCTGTGCATATATTTGTGTTGCTGGAGACAGAGGAGTCCATGCTGTGTGCTGGGATATAGACTGTCCCTCTCTTCACAAAACCTGCCCCTGAAACATCTTCTCATCCCATAAGCCTCTTTCGGTGTCCCTCTTGTCCCTCTCACCTACTTTGAAGTTGTTCTTGCGGTCGGGCCACACGCCTTTGTCCGTGACTATGTCATTAGCAATGCTATGACGGGGACTTGACCCCCTGGGTGGGAGTGTGATGGGCTGTGGGGCTCTTGCCCTGGGTCTTACCTGCTTAAGGTGCTTGTTGTCAGGAGATGATCCTACCTCAATAGGACACATCAGCAGAGGACAGCAGTCTGACAATGCTTCCGAATCAATAACATTGTCCTACCACAGGAACATCTTCTAAAGAAAAGGAAAAAGGAAAATAAAAGAATAATAACTAATATGTGACCAGGACAAAGTCCTTTGTTGTTGTTTCTCTCAATACCTTTTTTATTTCCAGACTCACTTCCTGTTGTCTGAATAGACTCTGTCTGTCCCCACCTGATACTGACCGCCTGTATGACCGCCTGTATGACCGCCTGTATGACCGCCTGTATGACCGCCTGTATGACCGCCTGTATGACCGCCTGTATGACCGCCTGTATGACCGCCTGTATGACCGTCTGTATGACCGTCTGTATGACCGTCTGTATGACCGTCTGTATGACCGTCTGTATGACCGTCTGTATGACCGCCTGTATGATCGCCTGTATGACCGCCTGTATGACCGCCTGTATGACCGCCTGTATGACCGCCTGTATGACCGTCTGTATGACCGCCTGTATGACCGCCTGTATGACCGTCTGTATGACCGTCTGTATGACCGCCTGTATGACCGCCTGTATGACCGCCTGTATGACCGCCTGTATGACCGCCTGTATGACCACCTGATACCGACCGTCTGTATGACCGCCTGTATGACCGCCTGTATGACCGCCTGTATGACCGCCTGTATGACCGCCTGTATGACCGCCTGTATGACCGCCTGTATGACCGCCTGTATGACCGCAGATATGTGGTCAAATAGAATCAGATATGATTCTGACCACATATCTGATTCTATCTGATTCAACCTGACCACATATCTGATTCTATCTGATTCAACCTGACCACATATCTGATTCAACCTGACCACATATCTGATTCTATCTGACCACATATCTGATTCTATCTGACCACATATCGGATTCTTTCCTCCTCTCCCCTCCTCTTGACCCCCCCTCATGTTTTTGTCTCCATCTTTTATTTAAATGAATTAGTTTTATTCACTTTCTTCCCGATGAATATAATTAAGATTTAGATTAGGTGTGAACATGCCAGGACAGATTCTCTCTGGCAAAATGATGTTCTTCAATTAAGAACCAAAGCAACTTAAGCTGCTTCTCCAGTAATTAGACTATCTTGTCTGAGTCCCAAACCACACTATAGCACATAGCGGACAACTGAGGAGTTCCACACTTTGTAGTGAACAGGTTGTCATTTGGGATCCAACCATTTTAAATGCTTTCTAATTATAATGTTATCCAGAAGAAACTTCATTAAAGACTGCTGTATGAGTGCTAGTATCATTTTCACAATAAAGGTCCATTTTTCAAAATGGATTTCTTCAGTGTTGCTATGAACACTATTTAGCATAATTATATGACCCATAAGGCCATATCTTACAGCTTTATAATATAGTGGTCCCTGTATTACAGCATATTATATGACCCACAGACATACATAAGGCCTTATCTTACAGCTTTATAATATAGTGGTCCCTGTATTACAGCATATTATATGACCCACAGACACACATAAGGCCTTATCTTACAGCTTTATAATATAGTGGTCCCTGTATTACAGCATATCATATGACCCACAGACACACATAAGGCCTTATCTTACAGCTTTATAATATAGTGGTCCCTGTATTACAGCATATTATATGACCCACAGACACACATAAGGCCTTATCTTACAGCTTTATAATATAGTGGTCCCTGTATTACAGCATATTATATGACCCACAGACACACATAAGGCCTAATCTTACAGCTTTATAATATAGTGGTCCCTGTATTACAGCATATTATATGACCCACAGACACACATAAGGCCTTATCTTACAGCTTTATAATATAGTGGTCCCTGTATTACAGCATATTATATGACCCACAGACACACATAAGGCCTTATCTTACAGCTTTATAATATAGTGGTCCCTGTATTACAGCATATTATATGACCCACAGACATACATAAGGCCTTATCTTACAGCTTTATAATATAGTGGTCCCTGTATTACAGCATATTATATGACCCACAGACACACATAAGGCCTTATCTTACAGCTTTATAATATAGTGGTCCCTGTGTTACAGCATATTATATGACCCACAGACACACATAAGGCCTTATCTTACAGCTTTATAATATAGTGGTCCCTGTATTACAGCATATTATATGACCCACAGACACACATAAGGCCTTATCTTACAGCTTTATAATATAGTGGTCCCTGTATTACAGCATATTATATGACCCACAGACACACATAAGGCCTTATCTTACAGCTTTATAATATAGTGGTCCCTGTATTACAGCATATCATATGACCCACAGACACACATAAGGCCTTATCTTACAGCTTTATAATATAGTGGTCCCTGTATTAAAGCATATCATATGACCCACAGACACACATAAGGCCTTATCTTACAGCTTTATAATATAGTGGTCCCTGTATTACAGCATATTATATGACCCACAGACACACATAAGGCCTTATCTTACAGCTTTATAATATAGTGGTCCCTGTATTACAGCATATTATATGACCCACAGACACACATAAGGCCTTATCTTACAGCTTTATAATACAGTGGTCCCTGTATTACAGCATATTATATGACCCACAGACACACAAGGCCTTATCTTACAGCTTTATAATATAGTGGTCCCTGTATTACAGCATATCATATGACCCACAGACACACATAAGGCCTTATCTTACAGCTTTATAATATAGTGGTCCCTGTATTAAAGCATATCATATGACCCACAGACACACATAAGGCCTTATCTTACAGCTTTATAATATAGTGGTCCCTGTATTACAGCATATTATATGACCCACAGACACACATAAGGCCTTATCTTACAGCTTTATAATATAGTGGTCCCTGTATTACAGCATATTATATGACCCACAGACACACATAAGGCCTTATCTTACAGCTTTATAATATAGTGGTCCCTGTATTACAGCATATTATATGACCCACAGACACACATAAGGCCTTATCTTACAGCTTTATAATATAGTGGTCCCTGTATTACAGCATATCATATGACCCACAGACACACATAAGGCCTTATCTTACAGCTTTATAATATAGTGGTCCCTGTATTACAGCATATTATATGACCCACAGACACACATAAGGCCTTATCTTACAGCTTTATAATATAGTGGTCCCTGTATTACAGCATATTATATGACCCACAGACACACATAAGGCCTAATCTTACAGCTTTATAATATAGTGGTCCCTGTATTACAGCATATTATATGACCCACAGACACACATAAGGCCTTATCTTACAGCTTTATAATATAGTGGTCCCTGTATTACAGCATATTATATGACCCACAGACACACATAAGGCCTTATCTTACAGCTTTATAATATAGTGGTCCCTGTATTACAGCATATTATATGACCCACAGACATACATAAGGCCTTATCTTACAGCTTTATAATATAGTGGTCCCTGTATTACAGCATATTATATGACCCACAGACACACATAAGGCCTTATCTTACAGCTTTATAATATAGTGGTCCCTGTGTTACAGCATATTATATGACCCACAGACACACATAAGGCCTTATCTTACAGCTTTATAATATAGTGGTCCCTGTATTACAGCATATTATATGACCCACAGACACACATAAGGCCTTATCTTACAGCTTTATAATATAGTGGTCCCTGTATTACAGCATATTATATGACCCACAGACACACATAAGGCCTTATCTTACAGCTTTATAATATAGTGGTCCCTGTATTACAGCATATCATATGACCCACAGACACACATAAGGCCTTATCTTACAGCTTTATAATATAGTGGTCCCTGTATTAAAGCATATCATATGACCCACAGACACACATAAGGCCTTATCTTACAGCTTTATAATATAGTGGTCCCTGTATTACAGCATATTATATGACCCACAGACACACATAAGGCCTTATCTTACAGCTTTATAATATAGTGGTCCCTGTATTACAGCATATTATATGACCCACAGACACACATAAGGCCTTATCTTACAGCTTTATAATACAGTGGTCCCTGTATTACAGCATATTATATGACCCACAGACACACAAGGCCTTATCTTACAGCTTTATAATATAGTGGTCCCTGTATTACAGCATATCATATGACCCACAGACACACATAAGGCCTTATCTTACAGCTTTATAATATAGTGGTCCCTGTATTAAAGCATATCATATGACCCACAGACACACATAAGGCCTTATCTTACAGCTTTATAATATAGTGGTCCCTGTATTACAGCATATTATATGACCCACAGACACACATAAGGCCTTATCTTACAGCTTTATAATATAGTGGTCCCTGTATTACAGCATATTATATGACCCACAGACACACATAAGGCCTTATCTTACAGCTTTATAATATAGTGGTCCCTGTATTACAGCATATTATATGACCCACAGACACACATAAGGCCTTATCTTACAGCTTTATAATATAGTGGTCCCTGTATTACAGCATATTATATGACCCACAGACACACATAAAGCCTTATCATATAGTGGTCCCTGTATTACAGCATATTATATGACCCACAGACACAAATAAGGCCTTATCTTACAGCTTTATAATATAGTGGTCCCTGTATTACAGCATATTATATGACCCACAGACACACATAAGGCCTTATCTTACAGCTTTATAATATAGTGGTCCCTGTATTAAAGCATATCATATTGTCACGAACCAGGGTGGTGTAGTGCGGTTGAAGCCAATTGCAGAGCTTGATACTTCCAATTCGTGTAGTTTATTAAAATAAAACAAGCACGACAACAAACGGTGGAACTAAATAGACACTGTGAGAAACAAAAGTGCGCTTACATAAAGCGACAACTACAAAACCCAACACAGCGACGAATCCACATAAACAAACACTCACCTACCAACAACGTGTGACATAGAACAATGCGAAGCAACGAGTGCACTGCTCGCGACCCTCTTATATCCCAGATAAAGTGACAGATTACTAACAGCTGTGACCACGTGAAAGAGGAAGTAATCACAGCTAGTGAGAACAAAAACACGGAAGTGGATCACCGAAATGGAAGTGTAGCAACGCCACCACACCAATCGTGACACATATGACCCACAGACACACATAAGGCCTTATCTTACAGCTTTATAATATAGTGGTCCCTGTATTACAGCATATTATATGACCCACAGACACACATAAGGCCTTATCTTACAGCTTTATAATATAGTGGTCCCTGTATTACAGCATATTATATGACCCACAGACACACATAAGGCCTTATCTTACAGCTTTATAATATAGTGGTCCCTGTATTACAGCATATTATATGACCCAGAGACACACATAAGGCCTTATCTTACAGCTTTATAATATAGTGGTCCCTGTATTACAGCATATTATATGACCCACAGACACACAAAAGGCCTTATCTTACAGCTTTATAATATAGTGGTCCCTGTATTACAGCATATTATATGACCCACAGACACAAATAAGGCCTTATCTTACAGCTTTATAATATAGTGGTCCCTGTATTACAGCATATTATATGACCCACAGACACACATAAGGCCTTATCTTACAGCTTTATAATATAGTGGTCCCTGTATTACAGCATATTATATGACCCACAGACATACATAAGGCCTTATCTTACAGCTTTATAATATAGTGGTCCCTGTATTACAGCATATTATATGACCCACAGACACACATAAGGCCTTATCTTACAGCTTTATAATATAGTGGTCCCTGTATTACAGCATATTATATGACCCACAGACATACATAAGGCCTTATCTTACAGCTTTATAATATAGTGGTCCCTGTATTACAGCATTTTATATGACCCACAGACACACATAAGGCCTTATCTTACAGATTTATAATATAGTGGTCCCTGTATTACAGCATATTATATGACCCACAGACATACATAAGGCCTTATCTTACAGCTTTATAATATAGTGGTCCCTGTATTACAGCATATTATATGACCCACAGACACACATAAGGCCTTATCTTACAGCTTTATAATATAGTGGTCCCTGTATTACAGCATATTATATGACCCACAGACACACATAAGGCCTTATCTTACAGCTT
Source organism: Dallia pectoralis (assembly GCA_029465975.1). Lineage (NCBI taxonomy): Eukaryota > Metazoa > Chordata > Actinopteri > Esociformes > Umbridae > Dallia > Dallia pectoralis. Next base: position 25,679,420 of record CM055733.1, read on the forward strand.
TATAATATAGTGGTCCCTGTATTACAGCATATTATATGACCCACAGACACACATAAGGCCTTATCTTACAGCTTTATAATATAGTGGTCCCTGTATTACAGCATATTATATGACCCACAGACATACATAAGGCCTTATCTTACAGCTTTATAATATAGTGGTCCCTGTATTACAGCATATTATATGACCCACAGACACACATAAGGCCTTATCTTACAGCTTTATAATATAGTGGTCCCTGTATTACAGCATATTATATGACCCACAGACACACATAAGGCCTTATCTTACAGCTTTATAATATAGTGGTCCCTGTATTACAGCATATTATATGACCCACAGACACACATAAGGCCTTATCTTACAGCTTTATAATATAGTGGTCCCTGTATTACAGCATATTATATGACCCACAGACATACATAAGGCCTTATCTTACAGCTTTATAATATAGTGGTCCCTGTATTACAGCATATCATATGACCCACAGACACACATAAGGCCTTATCTTACAGCTTTATAATATAGTGGTCCCTGTATTACAGCATATCATATGACCCACAGACACACATAAGGCCTTATCTTACAGCTTTATAATATAGTGGTCCCTGTATTACAGCATATTATATGACCCAGAGACACACATAAGGCCTTATCTTACAGCTTTATAATATAGTGGTCCCTGTATTACAGCATATTATATGACCCACAGACACACAAAAGGCCTTATCTTACAGCTTTATAATATAGTGGTCCCTGTATTACAGCATATTATATGACCCACAGACACAAATAAGGCCTTATCTTACAGCTTTATAATATAGTGGTCCCTGTATTACAGCATATTATATGACCCACAGACACACATAAGGCCTTATCTTACAGCTTTATAATATAGTGGTCCCTGTATTACAGCATATTATATGACCCACAGACACACATAAGGCCTTATCTTACAGCTTTATAATATAGTGGTCCCTGTATTACAGCATATTATATGACCCACAGACACACATAAGGCCTTATCTTACAGCTTTATAATATAGTGGTCCCTGTATTACAGCATATTATATGACCCACAGACACACATAAGGCCTTATCTTACAGCTTTATAATATAGTGGTCCCTGTATTACAGCATATTATATGACCCACAGACATACATAAGGCCTTATCTTACAGCTTTATAATATAGTGGTCCCTGTATTACAGCATTTTATATGACCCACAGACACACATAAGGCCTTATCTTACAGCTTTATAATATAGTGGTCCCTGTATTACAGCATATTATATGACCCACAGACACACATAAGGCCTTATCTTACAGCTTTATAATATAGTGGTCCCTGTATTACAGCATATTATATGACCCCACAGACACACATAAGGCCTTATCTTACAGCTTTATAATATAGTGGTCCCTGTATTACAGCATATTATATGACCCACAGACACACATAAGGCCTTATCTTACAGCTTTATAATATAGTGGTCCCTTTATTACAGCATATTATATGACCCACAGACACACATAAGGCCTTATCTTACAGCTTTATAATATAGTGGTCCCTGTATTACAGCATATTATATGACCCACAGACACACATAAGGCTTTATCTTACAGCTTTATAATATAGTGGTCCCTGTATTACAGCATATTATATGACCCACAGACACACATAAGGCCTTATCTTACAGCTTTATAATATAGTAGTCCCTGTATTACAGCATATCATATGACCCACAGACACACATAAGGCCTTATCTTACAGCTTTATAATATAGTAGTCCCTGTATTACAGCATATTATATGACCCACAGACACACATAAGGCCTTATCTTACAGCTTTATAATATAGTGGTCCCTGTATTACAGCATATTATATGACCCACAGACACACATAAGGCCTTATCTTACAGCTTTATAATATAGTGGTCCCTGTATTACAGCATATTATATGACCCACAGACACACATAAGGCCTTATCTTACAGCTTTATAATATAGTGGTCCCTGTATTACAGCATATTATATGACCCACAGACACACATAAGGCCTTATCTTACAGCTTTATAATATAGTGGTCCCTGTATTACAGCATATTATATGACCCACAGACACACATAAGGCCTTATCTTACAGCTTTATAATATAGTGGTCCCTGTATTACAGCATATTATATGACCCACAGACACACATAAGGCCTTATCTTACAGCTTTATAATATAGTGGTCCCTGTATTACAGCATATTATATGACCCACAGACACACATAAGGCCTTATCTTACAGCTTTATAATATAGTGGTCCCTGTATTACAGCATATTATATGACCCACAGACACACATAAGGCCTTATCTTACAGCTTTATAATATAGTGGTCCCTGTATTACAGCATATTATATGACCCACAGACACACATAAGGCCTTATCTTACAGCTTTATAATATAGTGGTCCCTGTATTACAGCATATTATATGACCCACAGACACACATAAGGCCTTATCTTACAGCTTTATAATATAGTGGTCCCTGTATTACAGCATATTATATGACCCACAGACACACATAAGGCCTTATCTTACAGCTTTATAATATAGTATTTAATACAACCCATAATCCTCCCTGTTATTCTCTGTTTCATACAGCTCCTAATCCACATGACAATGTGTTCCCCAAACATTCACTGCTGATCACAGCTAAGAAAGCAGGTTAATTACAGAGCAACCTGTTTGTCCACCTGCTGATTCACCTCACGTGCTGTGTTGTTTTGTTGTTGTTTGTGTCGTTGTGTTGTTGTGTTGTCCATGTTATCATACGGAGGAGTGAAACCCATCCTGTGAAACCCGTCCTGGCCACACTGTTAATTTATCTGAAACAGCAGGGGGCATCTGGGCCCGGTACGTCCTCGCCATCCTGTTGACTGTCCTTTTAATCCAACACAGCGTGGGTCCGTGCTAGTTTTAAAACAAATAACGTTTATGGAAGATGGACGATGCAGAGGAAGTCTGGGTTTCTGCTTATTTAATTAGCAACTGTGAATGACTCGTTTAACCAAGCCCAACAGCCAATTGGAGGTGTCATCTGATTATTTCAGCTTGGTGCTACCCTGAATTGCGCCTGTGCCGGATCCCCTTTCCTACGGCCCCATGATATGAGGTAAATAAGTTAAAGCAGCAGGCAGCGATGCAATATAGGACTCTCCTGGAGATGTGCTTCCACAGCGGCCATCTTGAAAGTGAATCAGGAGTACCACAGGGTCATATTTAGATTAGATCATATATGATCATATAACATAAACTGGGTAGAGTTATTAAATCATCCAGTATTATCTTACACTCAATGCATAGACCTTCATAAGGTTTAAAAGGTCATACAGGTACCGTAAAATCCTATGTACAGTGACTTCAGTCTAAAGACATCCAACCCAGCAGTTAATACTGCAGTGAATAGAGTGATTGATTCTCGAATCAACCCACAGCACTGCAGTAAATACAGTGAGTGATTCTAGAATCAACCCACAGCACTGCAGTAAATACAGTGAGTGATTCTAGAATCAACCCACAGCACTGCAGTGAATAGAGTGATTGATTCTAGAATCAACCGACAGCACTGCAGTAAATACAGTGAGTGATTCTAGAATCAACCCACAGCACTGCAGTGAATAGAGTGATTGATTCTAGAATCAACCGACAGCACTGCAGTAAATACAGTGAGTGATTCTAGAATCAACCCACAGCACTGCAGTGAATAGAGTGATTGATTCTAGAATCAACCGACAGCACTGCAGTAAATACAGTGAGTGATTCTAGAATCAACCCACAGCACTGCAGTGAATAGAGTGATTGATTCTAGAATCAACCGACAGCACTGCAGTAAATACAGTGAGTGATTCTAGAATCAACCCACAGCACTGCAGTGAATAGAGTGATTGATTCTAGAATCAACCGACAGCACTGCAGTAAATACAGTGAGTGATTCTAGAATCAACCCACAGCACTGCAGTGAATAGAGTGATTGATTCTAGAATCAACCGACAGCACTGCAGTAAATACAGTGAGTGATTCTAGAATGTGTGTTGTTACAGCAGGACAAATGGGCATTTTCCAGAGGAGAGCAATGGAGGAGAAAAGAGGAGAAGAAATGACTGGACAGAAGACGACTGGAGAAAAGAGGAGGAAATGACTGGACAGATGACATGATTGTCTGGCCCTTGATTGTCTGGCCCTGGAGTCCTCCCTGGTTTCTCAATAAATTGTGAGTGATGCATTCTGGGAAGCGGGCAGACACTCTTACGATCCCCCGTTGACATTGTCTTCCCAGATCTGTCCAGAAGCTGAGGGTCTGTCAGGGTACCCCATCAGGGTGTGTTAGGGAACATTACTCCAACCCCCAAAAAGCCACCTACTGCACCCTCTGATCTATCACTGCACCCCCTGATCTAATCTAAAGCCCACTGCACCTCCTGATCTAATCTAAACCCACTGCACCTCCTGATCTAATCTAAACCCATTGAATCGTGTCCAGACATCCAGGGTCACTCCAACCGGGACTAAGAGATCACAGACCGCAAATGTAGAGGTCACCTGTCTAACAACATCAATGGTGCACCAGGGTGAGGAGGTGGGGGAGCACCAGGGTGAGGAGGTGGGGGAGCACCAGGGTGAGGAGGTGGGGGAGCACCAGGGTGAGGAGGTGGGGGAGCACCAGGGTGAGGAGGTGGGGGAGCACCAGGGTGAGGAGGTGGGGGAGCACCAGGGTGAGGAGGTGGGGGAGCACCAGGGTGAGGAGGTGGGGGAGAGACAGTGTACCAGTCTGCTGCAGGTGTGTGTGTGCGTGTGTGTGTGTGTGGGTGTGTGTGTGTGTGTGTGTGTGCGTGTGTGTGGGTGTGTGTGTGTGTGTGTGCGTGTGTGTGCGTGTGTGCGTGCGAGCGTGTGCGTGTGTGCGTGCGTGCGTGCATGGGTGTGTGTGTGTGTGTGTGTGTGTGTGTGTGTGCGTGCGCGTGCGCGGGTGTGTGTGTGTGTGTGTGTGTGCGTGCGTGTATGTGTGTGTGTGTGTGTGTGTGTTTGTGTGTGTGTGTGTGTGTGTGTGTGTGGGACAGACTACAGCCTGTATACCACCCCGGGCCTCAATAGCCAGCCTAGGGGCTCTCTAAGTGTCACCCATGAAATCAGGATGTTAAGCTTTGAAAAACTGGGGAGGGAGCGACGGTAATTGTGATTATTGTTGAACGTTTATCGTTCCTGGTGTTAACTTGGCCTCTGGCTTGTTTTCTACACAAGAGCTATAGAGGACAGACGTAGGAGGCGTTGAATCTGTCAGGAAATGAGTCTGTATGTTGTCACGACTAAACGGACATGTCATTGGAAAAGCCCAGTCAGACACATTTATTAGTGTCAAACTGTACTACAGTGGAAACATATGCTAATTTGCTTCGTCCTGAAGTCAGTTTTGTCTGAAAGTTGAGTATAAGACATGAATGATTGAACATTTTCTCAGAATTAAATAGCTGCAGTGATTATCTCTAATTCCAATGGCATGGCCAAATACATTGAGTTGCCCTGGCATTCGAAAACATGTTGCAAATGTTTCTTTTGTTGTGTTTGATGTTTTTTAACCAATTTTGTCATACCTATTTAGAGAATGCAGTACCACGATTATTTTCCAAAAATCTGTCACAACAGACCTTCAATACTTAAAAAAAAAACAGATTCAATTGCTCTACTAATAAAACATTGCGCTACTAGTCAATTATACTCTTGTTGATTTTCTACTAAATTCTGAAACTGCCTATATTTTTTAAAGTTATAACACACAAAATAACAACAAACAACTGAAACCAATGTATTTTATACCGTTCTAAACCTTTCTAGTTTCCACACATTATTAAAGAATGACGTACCTTCTACATGTCATTACTCTTCTGAAATATGCTGAATAATTATGTAGAGTCATATAATATCATATAATATCATATAATATCATATAATATCATATAATATCATAAGGCTGCCCATCAATTAACAACCGGAGGTCAGAAGCAATATATCAGCAATTAAACTGTAGTATGGAACAAGCTGCTTTACTTTAATCTTATGCAACCCTACCCTGGATGTGTGTGTGTGTGTGTGTGTGTGTGTGTGTGTGTGTGTGTGTGTGTGTGCATGCATCCCAATTCCTCCATTCCCATTCTGCTGGCTGACAGTGAGGCATGAGGACTTGTTCGTTGCTTCTCTGTGACGTCCATAATGGTTTACTGTCGACAGTTGACATTGATATGGAGGAGAAGCGGAGTTTCTGGGAGTACAGGCCTGGCCCAGAGGCTTTTGCTGTCACCACTGATGACAGTCACTTTCTCCATGCAGATTAAATTGGTGTTTACAGATTTGCCCTGGGTGTACGCTGGGTTCCCCCTGCTGGGTTCTTCCTACTCTGTTCCAGTGACACTGGCTGATCATGAGGAGTGGAAGATGAGATGAGTGTGGCTGAAGCCAGACACTGACGCTAAGGCTTCCATCTGAAGGAGCCTGGCCTCTGGTTTACAGCAATCAGAGTGTTGGCAGAACAGAGATGCTGCTTCACGTGATGGTTTGGGTTCAGTCTACTGGAACTGGACCGTTACAATTCAACCCTGTCAAGTACTTCATGAACAACTCTCCTGTCTGAATCAGTACAACTCTCCTGTCTGAATCAATACAACTCTCCTGTCTGATATATTCATCATGGTTTAACAGCTTTTTTGATTGGTGAGGTCCTTGAAGAATATATTAACCATTCAAATGTACATTATAAGGAACTGACTCAGTAAGAACGAGAGTATTCTGGATCTCTCAAGGTACTAGATAAAGCAGAACGCAAGCAGAATTTTAGATATCTGATGGTACCAGGTAGAACAACATCAGTATTCTGGAATTCTATGGTCCGAGATTTAACAGAGAATGTGCAGTTTTCCAAAATTTTACAATTTTTCCTTGTATAGGTAGGGAAGAAAGTGAACAAATATTGAAGTTGTTGAGGATCAAATCACCAGTTCAGAATCCTTCAGTGCAGGTTGTCACAGCTGGAGAATGTGCTCAAAGTTTAAAACCACAATGAATTGTTTTGACAGATGCCTCTTCTTCTAATGGGCTCACTTCACAAGGGAATGGAATTTGAGTTGATAGAGAGACAGGGACAGAGAGAGAGAGAGAGAGAGAGAGAGAGAGAGAAGGAGAGAAATAAATGGACAGACAGACAAATGGACAGACACGCTTTGGCAACTGTGAATCCATTATTAGGGTGATTTTGTCTGTGTCTTTAAATGTCATCATAAATGTCCTGCTATAATGATCGTGTCTATTGATAAAACACACAGAAGAACATACATGATACGTGGACGTGTTCAATTCTATGCTAGCAGACATGTTACAGATGATCATGTTTCTTCAGTTCCTTCATTATTCCTTAATGGAGAACGATAAAGAATAAGAGGCTTTCCAGAGTAATGTCACATATACTGAGAGTATAAACAACAGGTAACCTAGCAACAGGTCGCATGGAATCTGCATTGATTAGACGTTCTCCATTCAAATACGGGGCCGATCGTTTGCGTGTGTGTAGAAGTCATTGATCCTAAGAAGAGAGACGGACTTCTAGAGGAGACACACTTTGTTAGTCTATATCAACTTTTTAGCTCAATCAATAAGCCCAGGTCTGTGGCAACTACTAATGAAGTGTTGGCTAAATGCTTACAAATAGTAGATAAAATAAATAAAAGGTCATATTCGGTTTAAAATTGTTCAACTAAACCAAGTAATCCCATCACATCTAAACCGATTTAATATCATGCATGTAATAGTAACTCTATTGTAGTAGCATAGTAAACTTTAGGTAACACTATGTATTAACACCATGTAATTGTTTTTCTCTTTTGTCATTAAAATGCCATGAGGCCAGACAACTACAGTCGATCACAACCCCCCCAACCTTGTCGAAGCTGGAGAAATACACCCCCCTCTGCCAAACTCCTGGGTTAATTTGTTTGCTGGATTTGACGATTTTTCCCACAATGTGGCTGTTCGGGCTAAAATCCTTCTGCCCTTTGGTTTCAGCTCCTGAGGTTAGAGGAAGAGTTTCTCCCATACACATTTCCAGTAAGCACGCACGGAGAAGTGGTCATATCAAAAGGTCTTGGTTTATTCAGCACAATCTCTGGTTTACTTTCAATCAAAACAATTAAACAAACTTTTCACGAAAACAAATATACTGCTGTGAGCATCAAAACATAGCATGATTAATGCGATTGAAGAAAACTGTTGCGCTCTACCCTCTAACCTGCCTGCCAAACCATTCTACTACATTATTAACACCTGATTTCAAGCATAACACGCCTCCAGGAGGAGGAGCTAATACCTAGACTCAATCAGGTTAGTCCACGCATTAAGCATAAAACTTTAAAGAATGAACAGTGAAATCACCACTGTACCGATATTTTATTACTGTTTATCACGTTCTGGCATGATGGCCGTGCCTGTAAAATCCAATGCCCTCTCTCCCTCGTTTGGCACACGGACACTTGTCAAGGCCAGCAGTCAATATCAGCAGTCTAGACCAGCAGTCGGCACCAGCAGTCATTATCAGCAGTCTAGACCAGCAGTCTACACCAGCAGTCAACACCAGCAGTCTACACCAGCAGTCAATATCAGCAGACTCGACCAGCAGTCTACCCCATCAGTCTACACCAGCAGTCTACACCAGCAGTCTACACCAGCAGTCAACACCAGCAGTCTATACCAGCAGTCTACACCAGCAGTCAACACCAGCAGTCTATACCAGCAGTCAGCACCAGCAGTCAATATCAGCAGTCTAGACCGGCAGTCTACACCAGCAGTCAACACCAGCAGTCTACACCAGCAGACTCGACCAGCAGTCTACCCCATCAGTCTACCCCATCAGTCTACACCAGCAGTCTACACCAGCAGTCAACACCAGCAGTCTATACCAGCAGTCTACACCAGCAGTCAACACCAGCAGTCTAGACCAGCAGTCTAGACCAGCATTCAACACCAGCAGTCTACACCAGCAGTCTACACCAGCCTTCTACACCAGCAGTCAACATCAGCAGTCAACATCAGCAGTCTAGACCAGCAGTCAACATCAGCAGTCAACATCAGCAGTCTAGACCAGCAGTCAACATCAGCAGTCAACATCAGCTGTCCAGACCAGCAGTCAACATCAGCAGTCAACAAAAGCAGTCTACACCAGCAGTCAACATCAGCAGTCAACATCAGCTGTCTAGACCAGCAGTCAATATCAGCAGTCAATATCAGCAGTCTAGACCAGTCCAAGCTGGTATTCATTTCAGGGCTGTACCAGGATGTCTGTGTAGTGGGTTGTTTTGGAGTTGTGACCCCCAGCACAGGATTGATCCACTTCAGCTGAGCAGTGGGGGTCAGGGGCTCTGCAGGGGCCCAGCAGGGTTCCAAATCAATAAGGTTAATAGACATAGGGGCACCAAGGGCCACGCAGTCAGAGGTGAGCTCGCCTGGAGCCTCTCTGCCAATGAGGAATATTCTTGATGACGAGATGTCATTTAGTTGTATGGTACCTTAAAGGGGCAATCTGCAATTGATACACCTGCTTTAGTGATGTTAGATGTTCTTTTATAAGGAATATAATTTACGATTGCCTTCCTCATTCATTCAAAACAAATGTAATTTTAAGACTCTTAACTAACTGCCATTTACAGTATACAGTATGTTGTATTGATCTTGTGAGGTCCTGGTAGGTCCTGGTGGGTCCTGGTAGGTCCTGGTATGTCCTGGTAGGTCCTGGTATGTCCTGGTAGGTCCTGGTATGTCCTGGTAGGTCCTGATAGGTCCTGGTGGGTCCTGGTGGGTCCTGGTAGGTCCTGGTGGGTCCTGGTGGGTCCTGGTAGGTCCTGGTGGGTCCTGGTAGGTCCTGGTAGGTCCTGGTGGGTCCTGGTGGGTCCTAGTGGGTCCTGGTAGGTCCTGGTAGGGTC